>PVHP010039739.1:0-16197 GCA_004024765.1 Zapus hudsonius | reverse complement strand
AGAGACAGAGAGAATGGGTGCACCAGGGCCTCCTTCCGCTGCAAAGGAACTCCAGATGCATGCACCACTCTGTGCATCTGGCTTTACGTGGGTGCTAGGGAATTGAACCCGGGTCGATAGGCTTTGCAAGCAAGCACCTTAAACTGCTGAGCCATCTTTCCAGCCCAAAAATCAGTCATTTTAAATTTGGGACTTGGAGAGTCCTATCTTAGAATTTTGCCTTTGCCACCTTACTAAATGTGTCTTCACCCAAATGTGTCCCCTCGTCTTTTAAATGAAGGGACAAATACCCCTTGCAGGTTCCTGTGAAGGAGAAACATGCGGAACCCACTTGGCACGGGGCCTGGCACACTACGTGTTCCCTGTGTAGGCTACACCTTCGGGAAATGACGGGCCAAGGTGTGGAGTGAATGGAGTTGGGGGTGAAGGTCTCCTGAGGCGAGGTGGAAGAACGTGAGGGTTCGTGACTGGATAAGCAGTTAGGTGTCCCGGCAGAAAGCAGGGAGGGTGGAGAGGAAGGGCTGAATGAACCCCCTCACAGATCTCAAAATCCTCATTGAAGAAGCCAGGCAGAGCCGGGCATGGTGGTGCACACCTTTAATCCCAGCATTTGGAGGCAGAGGTAGGATTCAAGGCCACCCTGAGACTATGTAGTGAGTTCCAGGTCAGCCTGGGATAGAGTGAGAATCTACTTCAAAAAACCAAAAAGAAGCAAGATGGCTGGAGAGATGGCTCAGCTCAAGGTGCTCACAAAACCTTGAAGGCCTGGGAGGACCAAGAGGATCAAGAGTGAGGGCTGGACTCCGAGGCCAATCTGGGTTACCCAAGATCGTGTGTGTGTGTGTGTGTGTGTGTGTGTGTGTGTGTGTGTGTGTGTGTGTGCGTGCGTGTAATCAGGGGATACACCAGGGCTTCTTGCCACTGCAAACTGATTCCAGATGCATGAGCCACTTTTTGCTTCTGGCTTTGTAGGTACTGGGGAAACTGAACCCGGATCAGCAGGCTTTAACCACAGCCCCAAGAATTACACACACACACACACACACACACACAAAGCATGAAGAATCTCACAAAGCATGCTGAGCTAAAGAAACTAGACATAGCACTACACATATTGTATGGTTCCATTTATACCCAGTTCACAAAGATGGAATCAACTGGTGATATTATAAATCAACAAAGTTAAAGAAAAGCAAAGAAGCCGGGCGTGGTGGCGCACGCCTTTAATCCCAGCACTTGGGAGGCAGAGGTAGGAGAATCACCATGAGTTTAAGGCCACCCTGAGACTATATAGTGAATTCCAGGTCAGCCTGGGCTAGAGTGAGACCCTACCTCAAAAAAACAAAAAAAAAGAAAAGCAAAGAATTAAATACTATCAAAGTTTCCCAGCCAATGGGGTGGGAGAGGAGGTTGCGACCAGGAGGAAATTGTAACAAAAAGGCTGGTAGGGGGCTTCTGGGGAGCCCGGTATGCATGTCCTAGTGTGGAGGAATGTGTGTGTTTTAAAACATTACCAATGCTTATCTTTTAAAATATTTTTGAGAGAGGGAGGAGCAAATATAGAGAGAGAATCAGCACTCCAGGGCCTCCAGCCACTGCAAAGGAACTCCAGATGCATGCACCGCTTTGTACATCTGGCTTTACATGGGTTTTGGGGAATTGAACCCAGGTGATTAGGCTTTGCAGGCAAGCGCCTTAACTGCTGAGCCATCTCTCCAGCTCTTATGCTTGTATCTTTCATACTTTCCTGAATGTTAAATTTCATGACTAAAATGTAACTCAAGTCTCATTTAACTTAGCCTGGCCTCAATTTGTTCTGTAGCTGAGTGACCCTGACCTCCTTTCTCTACCTCCTAAATTCTGGAATTACAGGCACATACCAAGATGTCCAGCTTGAAGGCGTAGTCCTCTGTCCAGTTTATGCTGACTGGTCAGCTGTGGCTCTGGCCTCTCTGGCCTGTGGTCCACTGGGTTCCAGTCTGCCTCACCAGCCTCTCCAGAGCCAGTGTGTTCTCAAGGGTCACACCTGGCAAGTTGGAGGTCATGGAACACTTGTCCCCGAGCCCTGTGCACACTGGACCTGCCTCATGTCACCATCTAGCTTCATGGTCAGGGCCCATGTCTGGTGCCCATTTGCAGTTCCTGTCCCACACAGAGGAAGACGACTATGGACCTCGAGGATGCAGGTGACCATTTCCCGGATACCTTCTCTGTCCATCTGTCTCCTTACATCCTGTTCAGGAATATATTCTGAGGCCTTGTAAGACGACTAACCCAGCCCTACTTGGATCATTCAGGCAAACTCGGGTTTCTATCCTCTGTAAGAACTATGGGTAACCTTCCTCAAGCCCCCACAGGCCTCTATTTCCAGGGTCTGAATCCCGTCTACACCATCCCATAGAATCCTCAAGCTTGCCTATCCCTGGGTTATTTATTCATTTTCAAGCAGACAGAGACAGACAGAAACAGAAATAGTGAGTATGGGCACACCGGGGCCTCCAGCCACTGCAAATGAACCGCTTGGTGCATCTGGCTTATGTGGGTACTGGGGGACTTGAACCTGGATCCTTAGGCACTGGAAGCAAACACCTTAACCGCTGAGTTATCTCCCCAGCCTCTCCAAAAAATATTTTTTAAAAAAACGAAGAGCCTGGCATGGTGGCACACACCTTTAAACCCAGCGCTAGGGAGGCAGAGGTCGGAGGACTGCCGTGAGTTCGAGGCCAGCCTGAGATTACAGAGTGAATTCCAGGTCAGCCTGGGTTAGAGCGAGACCCTACCTCGAAGGAAAGAAAAAAAAAGTTCTTAAGAAAGCCTTGATGCCCACCTGTGCCCCTTCCAGGCAGCTTTATTGGTGTCATTTGTAAAACGTCTTCCCATCCACCCCAAGTCCCCTCATGAGCCGGTGGCTGGTTCTGACAACAGTAGACGCTGGTCTGATGTTGCCACAAAACCCAGGTGACCCTCTGGGTTAAGGCTCCAAGGGCAAGTCTAGCAGGCTCCCGGGAGTCAAGGGGAAAGTGACCAGAGCTGGAAGTGTGTGCGTGCCAGACCGAGCCCAGGCTGGCTGGCTGTGGGCAAGGTGAGCAAGCCCCACAGGCACCCCGACTCCCACTGCGGGTGGGGCCAGGGCCCAGGTGGCGGCAGTCAATGTGCGATCCTGAGAGAGCAGCCCCGGGGCTTTGGTGCTCTGGAGATCTGCAGGCCAGGGCGCCCAGGGCTGAGGGAACCACCCAAGGGTGGGTGAGTTGGGGGAGGAAACGGAGCCGGAAGTGGTCCAGCCTCAAAGCCCACATCCTGTAGGAGAGGCCTGCTGTCCTGGCGCAGTGCTCCGGGCTGACAGTCCTCCAGGGGCAGAGACGGTCATCCAGGGAAGACGACGCCCCAGGGACTTGCGGGAGTGGGGGGTCACTCCTTCCCGACCCTCGATCAGGAGGCCTCGGTCCCCCGTCGGCCCTCTTCCTCCTCCAGGAGAAGCAGGCGGCGCCGGCCGGCCTCATAGTCGGCCTCGTCCACGCTGACCAGCAGGCGGACGGCCTCGCGGCCCACGGCCTCGCGCAGGGCCTCGGTCAGGAACACGCCCCGCAGGGCTTGCAGCAAGGCCCCGCTCAGGTAGTCACCCCAGAAGGCGTCCAGGTACGAGAGCTCGGAAAACTTGATGTCGCACACCACGGAGCCCAGGTCCCTGGATCGCAGCACAGCGGTGGCCTGTCCAAACACGTCCAGCTGCCGGGCCAGCGCCTGGGGTCGCCGGGACGCCACGCCCTGCTCCAAGGCTGGCCCGTGCTCACAGTACTCGGCTCGGACCCGGAGCCGGATGTCTGCGGGGAGGGAGGAGCCGATCAGTGGGAGCCTGCACCCTCCTCCCTGGGCCCCGTCCCCCAGAAGTCCTGACGGCAGTCCTCCGTGTCCCACCTTTCTCGAAGCCTCCGGCTCAGCCCTGCCTCTCCCAGGCCTCCACAGAACTCGCCTGTCCAATTCCTGCGGGGTTGCTCAAATGTCCCCTCCCCGTGAGACCACCCAGATCCACCACACCACGCCTCCCAAAGCACCCTGTCCTCAGAGTCCCACTGGCTCTTCCCCCAAGGCACCGGTGGCCCTGAGGTGACCCCTCTGAAAGCAGTTCCTACGTAAACCAGAGCACGGCCCTAGCCTGGAAGAGAGGATCAGAAAAGAAAACGAGCCAGCACATGTAACTCCCTGCATCCCAGGCAGAGGCGGGAAGATGGCTGTCTGTGAGTTCAAAGCCAGCCTGGAACTACAGAGTGAGTTCTAGGTCAGTCTGGAGCATTGAAAAATGAGAACGATAAACAATAAATAAGTGAACAGTGGGCAGAAAGGAGTAAGCCAGTGCCATGGCTACTGCCCAGTGGTTGCTCCCAGGAGCAGCCAAGAGCTGTGATGTACCAACTGACTGACGCCTGGCACCCCAGCCCTGGGGGCAGGATCCCCTTCAGTCAGCTACCAGGTGAGGAAACCATGGTTTGAGTATACGACAGATCCCTGGAACCCCCATATGACTTTTCACCCCCATCTACTTCCTCCTCTCACCCCAAACCCTTCCTCTTTCCGCCTCACTGGAAACCCCAAACTCTCCACCTGAGGCCCCAAAAAGACGTCCCAGCCTCAGTTCCCAGACCTTCCCATGGCCCTTGGGTGGGTCGGGCTCCCTCCATCCTGAAGGCCAGATAAAGCACCCTGGGCCCCCACTGACTCTGGCCAAGCCCTCAAAGTCTGCCCCACCCACCCACTGAAAGCAGAGATCATGAGGAGGAAGAGCAGGCCTGGCCAAGGCCACAGGGCACACAGGGCAGGCGGCACAGACCTGGAGCTGAGCCCCAGCTTTGCCACGCTCAAGCTGTGGGGCCTTGGGCACGTCACCTCAGCTGAAAAACAGACACACAAGAGGCCCCTGCTGTATGAGCTCATGAGGACTCTAGGTGACACACGCCTCTGTAAGCGCCTCACTCAGGGCCTCAGCGCACAGAAGGCCACAGAAACAGGAACTGAGATTTCAACACCAGCCTCTCCTCCCACATGGGCCCTGCTCAGGCCCTCTCTGCTCCTCGCCTCCCGAGCTGATCTCTCCATCAACTCCAGCAAGCACTTCTAGTACGAGGCCACCCCCTCCGAGAATGGCCTGTCCACCAACTGTCCACCCACCAAGACACAGCTGGTCCTCTCCTCACGCTCATGTACTCAGCAAAGCAAAGGTGAGGGGTTCAGTCTCTCTCTTAGTGGGTGCTTACTGAGTGCCAGGCAGGAGAGGAAATTATACTGCCCACTGTTAGGGGGCACTCCCCCCATGCCAGGCCCTACCCCTGGGGGCTTTCTCTGTCTTGGGCCCCTACCCCTCAAGGCATTGACATTACCCCCATCTGGAGATAAGGAAATCCTGCCCCAGACCACAGTCCACCTCTGATCTGGACAAGCGACAAACACAGAGAGGGAGGGAGAAGACAGAGGCCTGCAGGTCTCCCTGGCCCTGAATCACCTGCCCGCCCGCCCGCCCGCACAGCCTCTCCTTGACCCCGCCCCAAAGTGACACCAGGACATGAGCCTAGGCTACAAGGGCTGCCCTCCCCACACCCTCTGGCCTTTTTCACCCCCACAACTTTATGAGGGGAAACTGAGGCACGGGGACTGAGTCACCTGCCCCAGGGCAGAATTCTATTTTCGGTGCCTTGGCCAGCAACTCCACCCTGTCCACTGCCTCTGACACACAAGCACCCACAATGCATCACGAGAAGCCACCCTGAAGACTGGGACTCACCCTTAGACAGGAAGGATCAGAGTCCCTCTCGAGAAAATTACATTTGAAGTGAAATTTTGGGACGCTATTATCTATTATAGGCTTAGCCAGGAACACAAGAGAAGGAGGGACAGTGTTTCTGACAGAAGACTCAGGGAGGGAAATGAACTTGGGAACTTGGTGTGGTAACGCCAAGCCCTCGGGAGGCAGAGGCAGGAGGATCTCTGTGAGTTCGAGGCCACCCTGAGACTACAGAGTGAATTCCAGGTCAGCCTGGGCTAGAGCGAGACCCTGCCTCGAAAAACCAAAAAAGCAAAAGGAGCTTAGGGTGTTGACCAGCTGAGGAAGCAGTCTGGTCTGAGGTTGGTGGGAGAGCTGGCACAGGGTAGGGCATCTGGAGGTGACTAGGGGAAGGACTCAGAGAGGACTCCAGCTGCTGGGCGGAGGAACAGTGGGGACAAGGTGGCAGATAGGGTTCAGGGTGCGCGCAGAGAGAAGTGGACGGTGGGCTGGAGAGATGGCTCAGCGGTTAAGGCACTAAGTTAAGTGCCTAAGGCCCCGGGTTCAATTCCCCAGGACCCACATATGCTAGACCCACAAAGAGAGAAGTGGACGGATGGGTCCAGGTGTGGCGATGAGGGGTAAGGTGGGGTTTCCAGAACCCACTCAGGAGCTCTGCCTTCCTAACTCAGGGCTCAGCACCTCCTACCTTGCCCCAGGGGCCTCTCTTCCGGGCAGAAGTGGGTGGGGCAGGAGACCAGGGTGCTGGCGGGAGCAGGCTCCAGGGTAGAGTTCCTAGGGGTGTGTGGGCTAGGGACAGGGGGAAGGTGGCAGCCGAGGTGGCTTCCATGGAGACTCCCGGCACCGCCAAGGCTTCTCCCCGCCTCCTCCACCGTCACTGGGTCACACTCCAAGTACACTGAATCCCAGTGACCTCAGAGAAGGATAAGCAGCCAGCACCCGCCACCAGGGAGAGCGCCTGGAAAGCCAAGATGGCAGCAAGGTGTGCTGGCACATGCCAGGCTGAGGCAGAAGGATGGTCATGAGTTCAAGTCCAGCCTGGGCTTTACAGTGAGTTCAGGATAGCCTGAGCTACAGTAGAAGGAAGGAAGGAAGGAAGGAAGGAAGGAAGGAAGGAAGGAAGGAAGGAAGGAAGGAAGGAGAAAGATTGATTTAAAAACAAGAACAGATCTACACAGTGGAAGGACTCCAGCTCATGAAGGGAGGTCAGCCACAGCGACCAGCAGCCTGGCAATGGGGACCTGGGCTGTCAGGCCAATATGCCAGAGTACATTTTTCACAGAAAAAATTGGAAGACAAGAGGGTAGCACACATCTGTAATCCAAGCACTTAGGTGGTGGGAAGATCAGAGGTTCAAGGCCAGCCTGGGGTACCTGAGACCCTGTCTCGCTTGTCCATCTCTCTTAGCAATCCCTTCTGCCCCAGCATCCCAGTCCCGTGACCACTCAGGCCTCCGCTCCAGGGCCCTCCGCCAGAGACACTCCCCCTGGCATCTGGCTTCCACATCCCACCGAAAGATGGTCAATGACGGCCCCATGCCTGCGCCTAACACATGGGAACAAACCTGATTTTCCTGCCTCTCTGACTGGCTTCTTCCTTTCCTGGGCTTTTTCCTCCTTTACCGGATGGGGACATCATAACTACCACAATAGCAGTAATGCCTCAGCACGGGATTGCTATGAGAAGCATCTAGAAGCTCAGGGGAGCCTGTGTCCAAGCCCAAGAGTCCCCAACTCCCCTTCTCACACCCTCAAGCATTTGTGGGTTCAATGGGGGAGCTTGGGGGAATCACATGGCAAGAATGGCAGGCCCCTTCCTCACCACAGGCTTCACTGCCTCATTAAAGATAAGCCATTCCCATTTTTTTCAGTAAAGAAAACTGGAGCCAGGTGGGGAGGGCCTCACGCCAGCCCCACCCTGCCCCAGCCCCACCCTGCCCGGTGGGTGACTCAGCAGCCAGAACAGCCACAGAGGTCAAGTCCCAGCCCCGCCCTCACTACCAACCTCCAGGCCTCGGGGAAGACTTGAAGCCAGACTGGGAGTGACTCCCTCACCCACCCGGCCGGCCTGCTGGCTCCAGTAATTGTCCTGACTAGGAGAATCAGTCACCCCCTCAAGCCCAGAGCTGTGAGGACATGGCACACGGCGCCCAGCACAGGTATCTGAAGTGGAGGTGACACCCACTGCCAGCAAAGTCATGGTGGCACCCCCACTTGGAGAGGAAGGTGTGTGCATGCCATAACTGCTGGAGGCTCTGGAGATTGTGGGGAGAGGCACACCCAGGCGACATCTCCTGTGGACTCAGAATCACCCCATCTTTTTCCACCCTAACCTGGCCTGAGCACGTCTCCTCTTGGCATCTGCCACGCCCTCTGCCAGCACCCCTCTGAGGACTCCCAAAGCTCCCTGGAGGCATCAGCCCAGCCCTCTCAAGGGTGCTTGCTCAGGGCCAACAGGCTCTCTGTTCTCTTCCCATAGCTACCTGCCTAGCCCCCAGGCCAGGCCAGGCCGGGGGTGGGGCTGAAGGAAGATGACAGGACAGAGCTGGGGCTCCTCCCAGACCAGAATCGAGTTTCTTTGCAGCCTTCCTCCTCACACTCAACCCTAGCCACACCCCACGGTGTCCCCAGCTCTCCTTCAGCTTCCTGGGGCTTGTCCTGAAAGGGGGACCCTCACAGAGTGGCCAGAGGGTTCCCCGACACCTCCCTACCCCTGTGCCACACCAGGCTGCCCACGTCCCTAAGCCCTCCGGGTCGTATCTGAGCCTGTGTCCCCAGGCTGGCCCAGCTCAGAGAAGGCCAACAAGAGCCCAGGAGAATGTCTCCAGGGCGAAGACTGACTATCAGGGCTCACCAGGCCTGTAAGCCCAGGACTGGGGAAGCTGAGTAGGTGAGGCAAGCTCAAGGTCAGCCTGGGCTACACAAGAATGTCTCAAAAAGAGTATGTGGGGGTGGGGACTGGAGAGCTTGCTCATTAAAGGAACCTGCCTGCTGGCCTGGGTTCAATTCCCCAGCCATCCACTTAAAATAAATCCTGGTATCAAAAAGTAGTACATGGTGGCGCACGCCTTTAATCCCAGCACTCGGGAGGCAGAGGTAGGAGGATCGCCATGAGTTCAAGGCCACCCTGAGACGACAGAGTGAATTCCAGGTCAGCCTGGGCTAGAGAGAGACCCTGCCTCGAAAAAACAACAACAAAAAAGTAGTGCATACATGTGGAGTCTACTCTATGCTGCCACTACATATGCCTGTACATATAAACAAGCCTACACCCTGTGAGGACATCAGAGGCGGGTGTGGTCGGGGCCTGGCTGGTTTCCCCCTCCTCCCATCTCTCAGTTCCTTGGCCCGGGGTTTCCCTGCTGTCCTCCCGTTCCGGGCGCTGACAGTGCGCGTGCGCGTGCACCAGGCCTGGCTAAACCAGTCCAAGTGGATTACACGGCTGACTTGTCTCTTCCCAAAACAGCTCCAGTCAACCATTGTTAGCCTTGTTTCACGGATGTCACCCGGCCCTCAGAGGCTCGGTCGCCTGCCTGCCTGCCTGCCTGCCTGCCTGCCTGCCTGCCTGCCTGCCTGCCTGCCTGCCTGCGCAGGGTCAGACAGCTTATTTAAATGCCAAGGCTAAGACGTGAGTTGGGTGACCTGACCCAAATCCTGAACTGTCCACGAGGGAGTCAGCTGGCTGGATGAATGGAAGGGGAAGACTGCCTGGAGGAGGAGGCCCGTGACTTGACCCTTTAAAGGCAAAATGGAGATCGGATGCAACAGAGAGGGACAGATTCCACCGTGTTCAGTGGGGGACTGTCACACACCAGACTCTCAACACCTACCACAGGTCACTTTGCCTCCTGTTGCGGGTCTGGACGGCTCCTGCTGCGGCGGCTGCGGCGATGCAGATGCGGCCGATGCAGCCGGGACCCTTCTCCGCCGCCGCCGGGCACCACTGCTCGGGCGGCCCCGACTCCTCCGCCGCTGCCGCTTGGTTGGGGGGGAGCCTGAGGAGACAGACGGGGCCTGCTGAGGACCAGGAGGGCAGGAAGAGGCTGAGCTGGGTCCCTGGGAGAAGCTCAGGGATGTCCTCATGCTGGAAGGCCTTGGGGAGCCCTCCCCCCATACCGAAGAGCAGGCCAGGCTGCTGCAGATCAGACCCCAGAGATGCCCTCGTTCTCACAACAGAAGATGGGTACGACAACGTACCCAGTCACCTGGGCATCGTTTGTCATCACGCAAACCCGAAAAGGCTGGGCGTGGTGACACACACACACACACACACACACACACACACACACACACACACCTCTAATCTTAGCACTTGGGAGGCAGAGGCATGAGGATCTGAGAGTTCAAGGCCAGCCTTGGCTACAAAAGAACCTCTCTCAACCCCTCCATCAAAAAAAAAAGGGGGCAACAGGAGAGATGGCTCAGCGGTCAAGGCGCTTGCCTGCAAAGCCTAATGACTCAGGTTCGATTCCCCAGTGCCCACATAAAGCCAGATGCACAGAGTGGTGTATACATCTGGAATTTGTTCGCAGAGGTAGGAGGCCCTGGCTCACCCATTCTTTCTGTCTCTCTTCTATCTCCCACTACTTGCAAATAAAAAAAATCATATATACATATATATTTTTTAAACATTTTATTTATTCATTTTTCAAGCAGAGAGAGAGAGAGAGAGAGAGAGAGAGAGAGAAAGCACCAGGGCCACCACCTTGTGGGTCTGGCTTATGTGGGGAATTGAACTCGGGGCCTTAGGCCCTATATGTATTTTTTTTTTTTTTTTTTTTTTTTTTTTTTTTTTTTTGGTTTTTCGAGGTAGAGTCTCGCTCTAGCCCAGGCTGACCTGGAATTCACTATGTAGTCTCAGGGTGGCTTTGAACTCATGGCGATCCTCCTACCTCTGCCTCCCGAGTGCTGGGATTAAAGGCGTGCGCCACCACGCCCGGCTATATATGTATATTTTTAATTGAAAAAAAAAAAACAACTTAAGGGCTGGGGAGATGGTTCAGCGGTCAGGGCGTTCGCCTGTGACACCTCATCACCTGAGTTCGATTCCCAGGACCTCGTAAAGCCAGGTGCACAAAGTGGTGCGTGCATCTGGAGTCTGTTTGCAGAGGCTAGAAGCCCTGGCGTGCCCATTCTCTGTCTCTCCTTATCTCTCTCTGCTCTGCTTCCAAGTAAATAAATAAATATTTTTTAGAAACTTAGACAATGGATGATCATCGTTTTGCTAACATTGACATGGTAACTGGTCAGGCAGCATTCATGAAAGGATGGAACCCTGCTGAGTGACCAGCTGGTACAGAATGGGCCCAGGTACCCTCTTACATGTTGTTTAACTGTAATAGGAAAGAAATGTCAGCCAGGTGTGGTGGCGCACGCCTTTAATCCCAGCACTCGGGAGGCAGAGGTAGGAGGATCCATGTGAGTTCGAGGCCAGCCTGAGACTACAGAGTGAATTCCAGGTCAGCCTGGGCTAGAGAGAGACCCTACCTCGAAACCCCCCCCCCCAAAAAAAAGAGCATAATAGGGCTGGAGAGATTGCTCAGTGGTTAAGGTGCTTGCCTGCAAAGCCTAAAACCCAGGTTCGATTCCCCAGGACTCACGTAGAGCCAGCAGATGCACAAAGTGGCACATACATCTGGAGTTTGTTTGCAGTAGCTGGAGGCCCTGTTGTACCTCTCTCTCTCTCTCTCTCTCTCCCCTTGCAAATGAATAAATTAAGCATAGTTAAAATTCATATTTCTGGTTGCCAATATGAATACTGTGAGTTCGAGGCCAGCCTGAGACTACATAGTGAATTCCAGCTCAGCCTGGGCTGGAGTGAGACCCTGCTTTGAAAAAACAAAAAAAAAAAGAAAAAGAAATGTCCCTTTACGTTGGCAGATGTGACCATGCCCATGTGATCCAAAGTCCCTACTCACAAAGTGACAAGCAGTCCTTACATGCCTCACGACTGTTCCAATATGAAAGAGAGACTATCTACCAAGGAACACTCCTGCCCTCAATGTGTGAGAAAAACCGAGCCAAGGCTCTAATCCTAACCACCACTCCACGGGAAATAGGAAGGACAGAGGGACAGACGACATGACATCATCCAGAGTATCAGACACATCCAGAACACCGATCAGCTCAAACCAAGAAAAAGACGGGTGGGAGGGGCGTTCAGGAGTAGAGCAGGTGGCTCAGCACCTAGGAGGTTCCAGGTTCAAGCCTCAGCATCCCCCCCCCAAAAGAAAAATATGAAAGGTCTGGTAAGGGGGGAGGGGAGAGTACCTGTTCTAGAGAATTAATGGAGACAAAAAAAAAAAATTGTACAAAAAGCCAGGTGTGGGCTGGAGAAATGGCTCACTGGTTAAGGCACTAGCCTGCAGAGCCTGAAGATCGCAGTTCGATTCTTACCCACGTAAAGCCAGATACACAGAGTGGCGCAAGCATCTGGAATGCGTCTGTAGCTGCTGGAGACCCTGGTGCTCCTGTTCCCTCCCTCCACCTCCCACTCCGTATCTCTTCTATCTCTCTCTCTGGTTGCAAATAAATAAACTTAAAAAAAAAAGAGCCAGGAGTGGCACACCTTTAATCCAGCATTCAAGAAACTGAGGGAGGAGTATCCTCATGAGTTTGAGGCCAGCCTGGGGTACAGACTGAGTTCCAGGTCAGCCTGGGATAAGAAAGACACTGATTCAAAACAAAACAAAACAAAACAACGTATAAAAGCCAATCTGGTGATCCACACCTATAGCTCCCACACTCGGGAGGCTGAGGTAGGAGGACTGCCTTAAGTTTGGGGGTCACTCTAGGCTACAAAGTGAGTTCCAGACCAGCCTAGGCTACAGGTTGAGCCCCTGTCTCAAAACACAAAAACAAAAAATAGGCATCGTGGGCCACAACTGTCATCCCAACACTTGGGAGGGGTAGGCAGGAGGATCAGCAGCTGAAGGCCATCCTCAGCTACGTATACCAAGTTCACGGCCAGCCTGAACTATCTTTTTTTTAAAAAATATTTTATTTATTCATTTTCAACCAGAGAGAGAGAGAGAGAGAGAGCGCACACCAGGGCCACCACCTTGTGGATCTGGCTTATGTGGGTCCTGGGGAATTGAACCCAGGGCCTTAGGCACTGGAGGCAAGTGCCTTAACCGATGAGCCATCTCTCCAGCCCCAGCCTGAACTATCTATCTATCCATCCATCCAACCGCCACCATCTTCAGAAGTATGAAAATGTTCCATCAGCATAATGGAGAATTAATCTCGATTTTCTTAAATACTCTGATGGTCTTGGCGTAGCATAGGAAAGCATCCTTACTCTTTTTTTTTTACGAGAGAGAGAGAGAGAGGGAGAGAGAGAGAGAGAGAGAGAGAGAGAGAGAGAGAGAATGGGCACAGCATGAACTCCAGACACATACGCCCTCTTGTGCATCTGGTTTTATATGGGCACTGGGGAATCGAACTCTGGTCCTTCTGCATTGCAGACAAATGCCTTAACCACTAAGCCATCTCTTCAGCCCGCACCCTTACTCTTCATGATGCCCGCTAGCTCGAGTCAATCTGGTGTCACATACACATATAACAATGACAAAAAGGTCACAATCCCCGAATCTGCACTGATCTTTTAACTTCTCCGCCTGCTTGAATGTCTACGTGCTGAGCAGCCGGGCAGGGGAGACGGAGCGCACCCACTGGAACTTGGCAATGAAGCAATCCCAGGCATCCACGAAGATCCACCTCAGAACCACACCCAGCAAGGCCGGGCGAGGTGCACACGCACTCAGAAATGAAGGAGGAGGGTCATTGTGAGTCTGAGGCCAGCCTGGGCTCCAGAGTGAGTTCCAGGTCAGCCTGGGCTGGAGAGAGACCCTTCTTCAAAAACAAACAAAACCCCAAGAAGAAATGCGCCCAGCAGAGACAGCCAGTGCTGACAGGCACGCAGGGCAGGATGCCATCTGAGTGAGACACGCAGGCACGTGCGGCAGGACGCGTGTCGTCCTGCTGCAGGAATCAACACAGACAGACCTGCTGCTTTGATGACCTGGCCCACCCCGAGGGCTCACCTGAGTCCCACGGACCCTGCTGGGAGTCTGAGGAACTGCTGGACGGTCGCCTCCGACGACAGCTGCCCTCGGTCCTTTGGGAAGAAGGGCTGAAACTGCTATAGTTGTAGCGCTCTGGGGACACTGCGGAAGAGAAGGGAGAGAGGCTCTCGTGGCTTCCGGGGCCCACCTTCCAACTCCCACCCCAGGTCAGACCCAAACCACCCACCCAGAGGTCCCCTCATTATGGGAGTAGATAAGGTGACAGGTCAGTATACTTGTGTCTAGCATGAAACCCTCCATGGACAGTGGTCATAAACTTTTTTTTTTCCCCAGTTTTTTCAAGGGAGGGTCTCACTCCAGCCCACACCGACCTGGAATTCACTCTGTGGGCCCAGACTGGCCTCAAACTCATGGCAAAATCCTACCTCAGCCTCCCAAATGCTAGGACTAAAGGCATGCCCCACTATGCTGGACTACCATAATAATTTTTTAAAATATTATTGAGCTGGAGAGATGGCTCAGGGGTTAAGGCGCTTGCCTGCAAAGCCTAACGACCTGAGTTTAACTCCCCAGTACCCACATAAAGCCAGATGCACAGAGGGGTGTATGCATCTGGAGTTCATTTGTGGCTAGAGGCTCTGGTGTGCCCATCTCTCTCTCTCTCTCTCTCTCTCTCTCTCTCTCTCTCTCTCTCATCTCTCTCCCCCACTTGCAAATAAATTATATATATAGTATTATGTTATTTTAATTATATTTGCAAGCAGAGAGAAACATCTGAACCATCTCCCCAGACCGCATATTTTTTTTCCTTTTTCTGCAATGCTAAGAATCAAACCTTGCAAATGCTCTAAGTTAATCAAGAGCACTACCCCTGTGCCAAATCCCCAGCTCCACAATTATTTTTGTGCATCTGGTTTTACGTGGGTAATGGGGAATCAAACTCGGGTCCTTAGGTTTTGCCTTAACCCCTGAGCCAACTCTCCAGCCCCATGATTCTTTTGGAGATGGCCAAATTCCCCAAGCTCACTCCTCCCAGTCTGTTTCTCGCTGATGCGCTGGGCAGGAGGGTTTGGGGGCGAGATTGAGGCAGCAGGGGGGTCCCTCCCCGCCCCCCTCACCTGGCCGGCGCCGCTTGCGTGCCAGGTGCGGCAGCAGGTCGTGGCGAGCCAGCACGCGCAGGAGCTGGCTCAGCAGCCTCAGGTCGCTCTCGTGGCACTGGCCTCGGCGTTCCAGCTCCAAGAGCAGCTCCAGGCCGCTGCGGGTTCGCGCCAGGCCTCCGGGGGCTCCGGGGGCCTCGTCCAACAAGAAGGCCAGGACTTCCAGCTCGCACTCGGTCAGCTGGCCGCCCACCACCTCGAACACACGGTGAAGCGACAGCATGCCGTAGTAATCCAAACATTCATCCTCCTCCCAGCTCGGGGCCGGGGTCGACCCGGATAACGCCATTGCCCGGGTGGGAGGACGCGGACAGGGGGGTGGGATGGGACAGGGATGCGGGACAAGCTCAGAGCCAAGAGCCTGGAACCCACACGGCGGGGAGGAGGCACGATCAGAGAGATGCGCACTGGCCTGGACCCCCAAAGCGGCAGGCCAGCCTGGGTCCTGCCACCCGGGTTTCTCCGGGCAGAGCCACCCTGAACCCCACCCCCCCACCATCCAGGCGTCCCCCTACCCAAGGGCCAGGATGGTATCTCCCGAGGTGCCCCGTAACAGGTCTGTCCAGACGCTGACCACCCCTCACCCGCCCTGGCCCGTGCGCCCCTGCCCATGGCGGTGCGCCCCTGCCCAAGGGGGTGCGCTGCGCACTGGCTGGAGAGCCACCCAGGTGAGGGTCGTCAAGGTCCCAGAGCACCTTGGCCATCGGCCTCGTGTGACTTGGGGGTCATCCAGGTCCGGATGGCCCCTTGGCTCTGTCCAGTAGGACCGTCCCCCTTGCTAACGCGCCCACCCAAGTCGGTACCACCCCAAAAGTGACCCCTTGGCATCCTCCATCCAAGTGGCACCGACTCCCAGTCAGTCAAGCCCACTCGTGTCCACACAGGTGACACTGTCCCCCAGCCGACCCCCGTCGCCTCTTGGACCTCTCCCCAACCCCCATGTGGGTCCCCCAGGTCCCCCGACACCAACCCAGGACCCTCGGGATCCTCACCGGATTCCGCCGTCCGATGACTCGCCCAGGGCGACGGCCGCAGCCACTTGTTTTTGGATCTTTCTGGCACCTTCTCTATTATTACGCCTGCGTCACCTCGCTCCTCCTCCTTCCTCCAACTCGCGCAGGTGCGACCGCCACGCCCCTAGGGCGCATGCGCAGAACGACGCCCCACCCCCTCCTCCGGCCTGGGACGCCTGATCCGCCCACCACCGAAGAGGCCGGGCTGGACTGTGCTGCGCATGCGCG
>PVHP010039738.1:0-16151 GCA_004024765.1 Zapus hudsonius | reverse complement strand
TCTCTCTCTCTCTCTCTCTCTCTCTCTCTCTCTCTCTCTCTCTCTCACATACACACACACACACATACAAACAAATAAATCAATAGAATTTTGTTTTAAATTGTGTGGATAGGTATATGGGGTGGATTAATATTAGCATTGTTGCTGAGACAAAAGTGTGTGAGAACTTAAGGAAGGAAGGTACAGTCAGTCTGTCCCAGCAGGGAAAACATAGCCCAGTCAGGAAGCAGAGAGAGGTGAATGCTGGTGCTCAGCTCACTTTCCCATATCCGGTCCATAAGGTGCTGCTGTCCACACTCAGGGGGAATCTTCCCTCCTCAGCCACACCTCTCTGGAAGCACCTCACAGACACAGACGGAGGAATGCTTCCATAATGATTCATATCCAGTCAAGTTGGCAATCAAGATCCGTTATCTAGCCCTGCGTGGTGGCGCACGTCTTTAATCCCAGCACTCAGGAGGCAGAGGTAGGAGGATCACCATAAGTTCGAGACCACTCTGAGACGACATAGTGAATTCCAGGTCAGCCTAGGCTAGAGGGAGACCCTACAAACAAACAAACAAACAAAGATTCCCTATCATTCAGGGGAAATGATGAGATGAACTACACTGGTTCTAGAAATCACTATTTGCTATTTTCATTACACTGCTATAATAATTTTTTAAAAAGAGAATCATAGCTATCTAAACTTTTTTATTCTTTTTTAAAAAGTATTCTTGGATTTTCCAATTATTGTTATTATTATTATTATTATTATTATTATTTTGAGGTAGGTTCTAGCTCTAGCCAAGGCAGACCTGGAATTCACTATGTAGTCTCAAGGTGACCTTGAACTCACAGTGATCTTCCTACCTGTGCCTCCAGAGTGCTGGGATTAAAGTCATGCATCACCACACCAGGATCCATTTATTTTAAAATATATATTTATATTTTAAAGATTTTTATTTTATTTCATCTGTGTTTGTGTAATGTGGTGTGTGTAATGTATGTACATATATGTGACCTCGTGGTAGCCTGGGGGGGGGCCTGGCTCGCCTTTGTTAGCCTGACTGGAACATCAGATATCTCGCTGTATTGCCCTTCTGCCTGATCTTGTGTTGAGTCTCCTTTCACTGATTCAGGACTTTCAGGGCTCCTCAGCTGATTGGGTCTCTGTCTCCCCCACCCACCCTGCAACACTGGGGTTATGATTGGCCACACCCAGCTGTTTTATGTGGATCTGGAGATTTGAACTCTTGCAGTCTCAGGCCCTCATAATTGCACAGGAAGTACACTTAACCATGGAGTTGTCTCTCCAGGCCTAAATATTTGTGTGTGTGTGTGTGTGTGTGTGTGTGTGTGTGTGTGTGTGTGTGTGTGTATGCATGCGCCAGGGTCTCTTGTTCCCATAAAGGGTTGCCAGATGCTTGCACCACTTTTTTGTGTCTGGCTTATGTGGGTGCTGAGTAATCTAACCCAACCAGCAGGCTTTGCAAGCAAGCACCTTTAACCACTTAGCCATCTCCCCAGCCCTAAACTTATATATATATATTGGTTTTTCAAGGTTGGGTCTCTCTCTAGCCCAGGTTGACCTGGAATTCACTATGTAGTCTCAGGATGGCCTCAAACTCACAGTGATCCTCCTACCTCTGCCTCCCAAGTGCTGGGATTAAAGGTGTGCGCCACCACACCTGGCTAAACTTTCATATTCTTAATTACCTTCCTTCCTTCAAGAACCAATTCCACATGCAGAGCTTTCTAGTCCCATATATTCTCCTGCATTTAAGAACCTGTGAAAAAACAAAGCTTTGGCTCCCTGCACCCCAAAGTATTTGGCCTTAGGGTGCATGGTGGACAGAGGGAAAGAGAGCAATTGTTGATTTTGAGACAGGCTTTCATGGGCTGGCCTCCAATTTTTTGTTTTGTTTTCTGACGTAGGGCCTCGCTCTAGCCCAGGCTGACATGAATTCACTATGTAGTCTCAGGGTGGCTTCGAACTCAAGGCTATCCTCCTACCTCTGCCTCCCAAGTGCTGGGGAAAAGGCATGCGCCACCACGCCTGGAAAATGTAAACTTTTGATCCTCCTGCGTCCACCTCTGGAGTGTTTGGGTTACAGGTGACCCACTTTTCTGTAGTGCTGGAGACAGAACCCTGGACTGCTCATTCATGCCAGGCAAGCACTTTACCAACAGAACTACATCCCAGCACCTTGAAAAATATTTCCAAAACATGCTTTCCTTGCCACTCTTCAAAGCTTGGAAAGGAAAATTGAGGGAAAAAAGAAGACTGCAATCGATAAAATTGAATTGTGTTTCTCTTGTCTTTGAAGACTATTTGTAGGGATTTAAAATTGAAGACAAGGTTGTTGGTTGATGGCTGGGTCAGGAAGGTGTTTGCTGTGTAAGTGTGAGGAACAAGGTTTGGATCCCACATTAAAAACCTATCATGACAGCATATACTTATAATCCCAGGGCTCGGGAGGAATTCCTGGAGCTGGATGGCTCACTAGTCTAGCTGAACTGGGGAGTTCCAGGTTCAGTGAGATATCCTAAAATAAGGTGGAGAGAGATTGATAAAGATACCCAACACTGACCTCCAGCCTCCACACACACACACACACACACACACACACACAAATAAAATTGAAGTCAACTCAAAGATTGTGACAGGACCATCTCTTGTCACCAGTATGAGCACATTCATTCCACCGTGTATGCTGTGATGGACCCCATACATCTGAGGCATGACTATCTTTTAAAAAATATTTTTATTTATTTGCAAGGAGAGAGAGAGAGAGAGAAAGAGAGAGAGAAAGATGCTAGGGCTTCTTGCCATTGCATCAGGCTTTACGTGGATACTGGGGAATTTCACAGACTGTTCTAGGCAGGGCTCTGTGTCTGAGACAGAATAAGGAAAGTATCAGCAAACAAAGGCTCACCACCGCTTTTATATACAAGGTTTTATTGGAACATAGCCATACTCTGGCTTGATGTTGCCTATGGCTACTTTCAGAAGGGTTGAGTAGGTGAATAGGTGGCCTCTCAACTCAAACTAGTTCCTATGTGACTTTTCTTAAAGAGCACATGCTGATCTTTCTAGTGTCAGTGAGGCCTGCTGGCCACACTCCAACTGATATAGCAATAAGGCTTTCTTGCCAATAAATGTACCAACACACCTATATCATACAGGGATTTGGGGCTGTCGCCAGATTCTCATCTTATAAATTTAAAGAATGGAAATCCACAGTCCAGAAGGTAAGGTTTAGAGAGATTTTATTCGATTTATTAGGCTATAAATTGAATTTAAAGTGCTTAAGAGAAGGGAAGAGGGGAGGGTACAGAGAGCTCCTGCCCATAAGAAGACAGGAATGGAGTAAAGCTCACCTAGAGACCCAGATTGGGTCTTTTATAGGTCCTGAATGGGGGCTGAGCTAACCAGCTACAAGGAATGTTAATTCTACAGGAATCTAACTCTAGGTAAAGAAAATTTCTTAGGGAGAGACAGATCTTTAGCAGCAAGAGACAAGGAGAAGCAATATCCTTCTCTGATCTCTAGCCATGTGGAGACTCCAAGGACAGGTTCAAGGCCATGCCTCCTCTCTTTTACTTTGGGGGGTGGGAAAGAGGCCCTGTTATCCCTAACTGTCTCACGGTCTCTCTGGGAGATTGTTGGAGATGCATGGTTCCATGTACCGAAGCAGTCCTGCCCACCCAGGATGTGTGTGCTAGTGTGAGCGATGTCCCCCAATAGATTCAGGAGTTTTATTAAACGTTTGCTTTCAGTCGCTTGGCTGGAGGTGTCACTATGTGGGGATCCTAGGGTCCAACCTTAAGGTGTTGCTGGGGTGGACCTGGAATTCCAGCCTAGGTATGCAGAGAGCAGTCTGAGCTCTGCCTGGAGCCCCTGCTGTTGGCTTCTGAGTGTGCTTGCTTTAGAAGGTGCTGCTGGTGGTTTTTCTCTCTCTACATAGATCTGTAAGCTTCAAATAAATCCTGTTTCTCCTGTAAATGTGCCTGGTCTGGAAGTTCATTCCAGACAATGCGTATTTGAAAAACCCTAAAGAGCTTCCATTTGGGGCTCCAAGACGTTGGGTCGATGGGTACCACTGCAGGTCATCCAAAAGTGGGTGTGTCCCTCACAAATGGGATCCATGGCACCTGGGAGCTTTGTCTGCCCCTCCCCCATAATCTTCAGCTTCTGAGTTCCAGGGAGAAGGGAGACAATAGTTAATGTAGGACCTCCTGGCCAGAGGAGTGGGAAAGTGTTTCTAAGGCTGTGGGGACCATTTTGTCAGAGTGCAGAGGCTGGGAGCAAGGAATTCTGGACCAAGATTTTTGCTGCTTTCCTGGATTGAAAAAAACCTGGTTTGCTATTAAATCCTTGATTTCCTTTCAGCTCTGATCTCAGTCTTTCTAGAAAGCATCAGAGGAAACGCCTTGTCCACAGTGAAGGACTGTCTGGGTGGTGGTGGAAGTCACTAGTGACCTGAAGATCAGAGAATCCAGATAGACTCTGGGAGGGTCCATAGCTGACTCACCCTTCCCTGCTTGGAATTTCCACCTGCGACCCTCAGGCTGTGGGAGGGACTTGCAGTTTTGTTTTAGAAGGTTGGCTATTTCCTTAGTGTGGTCTGTGGATTACTTGGGGGGGTCATTGTACACTAACCCCGTGTTCATCCATGGAACTGGGTGAACAGAGTCTTGGGACAGCAGTGAGTCAACAAGAGGAAGAACTCTCAGGAGATGATAAATTACAACCTCTTCACTTTGCAGATGAAGAAACTTGAGGCAAAACCTGGACCGGCATGCTTGTAAGCAAGTGTCTTTAACTGCTGAGTCATCTCTCCAGCCCCCAAAACCTTCTTAACTTGCCTTTCTGTGTATCTACATTTGTTAATTCTTTGCAAGTCATAAGACAAGAGCTCAAAAGCCTCTGGCTTAGAAATCAGAATGACTGTTGAGCATCAGGCGTTCTAACCCCTAAGCTCTACTGTCAAGAGCCCAGAGGGACTCTGTGGCTCTCAAAACAAGTAACAGGCTGGAGAGATGGCTCAGCAGTTAAAGGCCCTTGCTTGCAAAGTCTGATAGCCCTGGTTCGATTCCCTCAGTACCCACATAAAGCCAGATGCAGAAGGTGGTGCATGCATCTGGAGTGCAGGGGCAGGAGGCCCTGGTGTACCCATATTCTCTCTCTCTCTCTCTCTCTCTCTCTCTCTCTCTCTCTGAAATAAAGAAAAATATTTTTAAAAAAACAGTAAGAAGACATGACCTATTTTCTTCAGTGGAAATGTAGTAGCAGGCAAAGGAAGTCAGAGGGGTGTAGGGTGATAGTTGGGGAGCAAAGTGCCCTGAGCACTGGAAGGGCATATGAGACCCCACAGCACAGCCTGACCTTTGAGGAGCAGCCTCTGGAGAGAAGGAGAAGTGATTTGGGGGAACGTGGGGTCAGGCATGGTCCTCAACTTGAGGGTGAGGTGGGGTGACCCAGGATGTCCCTATCAGACCAGAGCTCACTCCAGAAGGAAGGGCCCTGGCAGCCATAGTCATGTGACATCTAAATAACTGTCCAGATGGCAGTTTATAAAAATTAGGCCAAGGCTGTGCTAGAAAACGTAGACAAATACTTGGACTTAACTCGATAGCCCCAGTCCTTGATTGTAGTTTGATGTTAGGTGATGTCTGCACACCCAGAGCCAGTGAGTATGGATAATCAGCAAGGCTAGACTTTCTGTCATGGAGAAAAGAGGCTGGCTGTCACTCACCATCTGGTCTACAAAACCATCAGCCACCTCTGGCAGCTCCTGGAATGAGCAAAACTGACCAACTTGAGTCCAGCATGTCCATTTCTGAGCAGGTGCCTCTCAGGAGGGTTCGTACTCCAGTCTTCTGGCAAGCGAACCTCGAATGTGAAGACCCTAAGCACCATGGCTGCAAAAGGAATTGTTGTTTCCATCAAAGGGCAAAAATCTCGTCACAATAGAAAGAAAAGCCGATAACCAAATGGGTAAATAAGTTGGGCAATTTAGGATAGTGATACATACTAACATAAAAGTAAAAATATGATAAAAGACACTTTAGGGCCTGCAGAGATGCTTCAGCAGTTAAAGGCACTTGCTTGCAAAGCCTGCCTGCTCAGATTCAATTCCTCAGCACCCATGTGAAGCTGGTCGAAAAGTGGCCCCTGGTCTGTGATCCCAACACCCATGACAAGGGGAGGCAGAGCCAGCAGCATTGGAAGCATGAGGCCAGGCTCATTTGCAGCAACAAGAGACCCTGTGTCAAAGAAGGTGACGCAGACAATTCCTCTGACCTCCACACCCATGCATCCATGTACACATATATGCAAATAAGTAAATTTTTTTTTTTTAGTTTTTCGAGGTAGAGTCTTGCTCTAGTCCAGGCTGACCTGGAATTCACTATGTAGTCTCAGGGTGGCCTTGAACTCACGGCAATCCTTCTACCTCTGCCTCCCGAATGCTGGGATTAAAGGCATGCGCCACCACGCCTGGCCAGTAAAAAATTTTTTAAATTACTCTAGTTGGCTTTTGGTGGGGAAAGTGGGAAAGACCTCTGAAGCTAGGCGTGGTGGTTCATGCCTTTAGTCCCAGCCCTTGGGAGGCAGAGGCCACCCTGAAACTACATAATGAATTCCAGGTCAGCCTGGGCTAAATTATTATTTTTTATTATTTTTATATTTTTAAATTATTCTTAATTTTTATTATTTTTATTATTTTTGCAAAATCGTTTCCTTCTATGCATTCAGATAATTCTCCTGCTCTGTTTTCATCTTTTAAAAAATATTTTTATTTGCTTCAGAGATAGGGAGGAGAAAGAGAGAGGGGCATGCCTCTTGGAGTTACAATGAACACTGAAATCATAAGCCACGATCTTGACAATAGACACTCCAGAGTCGCGTCCTATTCATTTACTTGGTAGAAGATGAATTCCAGCTAGGAACTGGCAAATGAGGAGAGAGGACCAGCTCTGCCAGCTTGAAGTCAGCGCACCTCACAGGAAGTAAGAGGTGGCACAGAGGCCTGTGTGTATGATGTGTATGTAGGTCAGGCGTGGGCAAGTGTGTGTGAGTAGAGGAGGAGCAGGGAGATGGGGAGACCGAGGATGCGGGTGTGGCAGGTGAGGGGGCAGAGGAGAGTGTTTGCTGAACACCATGGGAGCCACTGGAGGTGCTTCAGCTAGGGAGCGAGGTTTAGTTCGAAGAATGTTATTCTGATCGCTGTTTGGGAATGGACCATGGGGGCTAGAGTGGAGGCAGAAAATCTGATTATGGACTTTTCCAGTAGACTGGGCTCTGTGTGGGGAGATCGAAGGAAGAGAGGCTACTGAAGGGGGAGGAAGTTCCTGCACTCGTTCTTGGAAGTATGCTTAGGTATATTTTATGACTTTCGCAAAATCGTTTCCTATTATGCATTCAAATAATTCTTCTGCTCTGTTATCATCTTTTAAAAATATATTTTTAAAAATTTTATTTATTCATTTTTCAAGCAGAGAGATACAGAGAGAGAAGAGAGAGAAAGAGAGAGAATGCACAAGAGCCACCACCTTGTGGGTCTGGCTTATGTGGGACCTGGGGAATTGAACCGGGGGCTTTAGGTGCTGGAGGCAAGTGCCTTAACCTCTGAGCCATCTCTCCAGCCTTTAAAAATATTTTTATTTATTTGCTTCAAAGAGAGGGAGGAGAAAGAGAGAGAGAGAGAGTGAGAGAGGGGGCATGCCTCTTGTAGTTGTGTCAGAAGTGGAATCCCAGGACCATTTGAACATTATTATATCGCATGCCAGGTGCAAAGTTGAAATGGAACCCTTGTCTTTGCTGCTGTTTGCTCCCGGGTTCATTTGAGAAACTTCATGTCGTCCATGGAAAGCAAGCCACAGGTTCCACAGGTATTTAGTGAACATGCATTAGAAGCTCTTACAAAGAGGAGTCAAACCAGGTCTCCATCTCCCAAGACCAAACCACTTAGTGAGAGCAAAAGTCAGCGCAGAAAGATAGTGGAATGGAAGATGGTGAGGGGAGGCTGCCTGGAAAAGAGTCCCCTTGGCCAGGTAGGAGGGGGACATCAGATGAGGCAGCTTCGGGGAGGAATTCTGAGGAGAGATTCGGATGACCTCAGACCCTCGGAACATAATTGGGAAGACTGGGCAGATCAGAGAGAAGGGTATGCAAAGTCAGTTTGTCTGTCTGTTTGAAACACGATCTCATTCTATAGCCTGAAACTCACTATGTAGCCCAGGCTGTCCTCAAACTCTTGGTGATCCTTCTGCCTCACCCATCTGAGTGCTAGGATTATAGGAGTGAGCCACCACACCCAGCTTTTCTTGTATATTTTTTTGGGGGGAGGAGGAGAAGGGAGATAAAGGTAGGGTCTCTCTCTAGCCCAGGCTGACCTGGAACTCACTCTATAGTCCCAGGTTGGCCTCAAACTCACAGTGATCCTCCTACCTCTGCCTCCTAAATGCTGGGACTAAAGGTGTGCACCACCACACACAGCTTTTTAAAAATATTCTTATTTATTGATTTGCAAGTAGAGAGAGAGATAGAGAGAAAAGAGAGACAGAATAGACACACCAGGGCCTCCAGCTGCTGCAAACTCCAGATGTATGCTCCCCTTTGTGCATCTGGCTTTACATGGGTACTGGAGAATCGAACCTGGGTTGTCAGGCTTTTCAGGCAATCACTTTAACTTCCGATCCATCTCTCTAGCTCCTTTTCCTTGAATATTAATATCTCCTCTGTCAATCCCTTCCCCACTGCTTGGCCCCCACAGCACTAGTCCCAAGATCCCCCCTAGGAAACACCTGCACATGGACCTCTGAATCTGCCTCTCTAGAGTTTGGCCTGCAGCCGCCAGGCCCACCAAGCCGTCCAATAGTCCAATGGGCATGAAATGGCTACCTATGAGGACCACGGCAGGGGAAATGCCATGAGGGACAGTTTCCAGGCAGGTGGGGCTGGTCTTTCTAGCCCAAGTTTATCTATTAACCCTTTAACAAAAAAGGCAGCATCCTGGACCACCCTCCTCTCTCTCTCTCTTCTTTCTCACATTGCTGACTTCAGCTGTAACTGACAAGCCCACCTCCCAGGAGGTGATGTGGGGACATGAACTACCCAGCTTCACTGGTAGTGTGAGCTTTTCAAGGTCCTTGGGCACTGGCTGACCCTATGGGGACAGGTAGCAGCCAGCCATCTGCCCACAGTCTGTCTTAGATGGGAAGCTAGCTCCTGCCAAATTACCACTCAGCCCTGACTCTTCTTCCTGTCTGACCTCACTCAGTATTGAGTCCAACAAAAAAGTTTGGTTGGTGGCATGACATATCAGAACTGGCAGCTTGGATATCATGGCTGATAAGCTAAGCTGCTCCTCTCTGCTGCCCAGGGCAGAAGGTCATCAGATGTCCTGCATAGCTAGCATTCAAGAGTCAGAATTCGACCATGGCATGGTGGCACAGGCCTTTAGTCCCAAGGTAGGAGGATCACCATGTGTTTGAGGCCACCCTGAGACTACGTAATGAATTCCAGGTCAGCCTGGGCTAGAGCGAGACCCTACTTCAAAAAACGAGAGAGAGAGAGAGAGAGAGAGAGAGAGAGAGAGAGAGAGAGAGAGAGAGAGGGAGAGAGAGAGAGAGGGAGAGAGAGAGGAGAGAGGAGAGAGAGAGAATCCTTAAATGGTGTGATGTCAGAGGAAAAGCAGGGACCCTCACGGTTTCCATCCCTATAGGTCTGAGTGGACTCAGACTCAGCACACGTCACACAGCTAGTCGTGTTCGTGACCTGACCACCTGCAGGCTGTGGCAGCAGGCAAAAGAAACCAATTTGGCTGTTTGAAAGAAAGCACTTTTAGCAAAATTACTGTTAGCCAGACTGGGTGGCCCACACTTATAATCATAGCTATTGAGGAGGCTGAGGCAGGGGAATTACAAGCTTAAGTTCTGCTTGAGCTACCTAGTGAGTTCAAGGCCAACCCAGGCGACTGAGCAAGACCATATCTCAAAATAAAAGTATTCCAATAAAGCAACATCTACACATCTTAGTTCCAAGCTTGAAAAGGTGAACCCAGTGGGATTGGCTAGGGGAAAAGAAGAGGAAAATTTGTTCCAGAAAGAACTGTCTGAGGGATAATCAGGTTTTTCGTACATGGGAAAGAGAATGATCACTTATTGAAACAAAAGCGGCTATTTGTCTTTCTCCCAGATCTGAGGAAAGAGCCTCATGCATATAGATGGTCAGGTATGTTGAACTTAGTATTTGATGAGTAACCAATGAACAGACAGGAGTCCAGACTTCCAGAACATGAAGATAGGAATTTTTGAGATCCTACAACCTAAGATACAATCGTCATCTTTATTTTCCTAATAAAGCTATTGCTCTTAAAAAAATAAAAAAATAGGGCTGGAGATATTGCTCAGTGGTTAAGGCACTCACCTGCAAAGCCTAAGACGTGGGTTCAATTCCCCAGTACCCATGTAAAGCCAGATGCACAAAGTGGTGCATACGTCTGGAGTTCATTGGCAGTGGCTAGAGGTCCTGGAGCTCTCTCACTCTCTCTTTCTCTCTCTCCCTCCCTCTCTCAATAAATAAAATAAAAAGTAAAAAAAATCATATCTCAGAATTAAATGCTGAGGCTGTAGCTATGTGGTAGTGCACTTGCCTAGCTCGGGTGAGGCCCTAGGTTTACTTCACAGCATCAAAAAGAGAAAGCAAGGTCATTTTTGTAAGGGCCCACAGACTCCAGGGAAGCTTTGAGAGACAGCTTGGAAGTAGTAACAACAGGACACACAAGTAGACAGCTTCCCGTGACTGTTTGCAGACACTCACTTTATCCTCGTCACCACCCTGCATGGAACCTGCTGCTGTGACCTTCTTTTCTTGGCTGGGGGAAATGGTGGAAAGGCAAGTGTGTTGGGGACTTTTCTCATCCCTGTGACAAAATACCTAACAGGGGAGGACAGGTGGATTTGGTCTGCAGTTTCCATTGTGGAAAGGAAGGCATGGTGGGGTTTAGGGCAGCAGGAATGTGTGGTGGAGGCCCTTCACATCTTGGTGGGTCAGGAAGCTGAGATCCGAGCAGGCAGACATAACCTTTAACCTCTGCCCTATAACCCCACTTCCTCCAGTTAGGCTCCTTGTCCCAAAGGTTTCACACCTCCCAAAACAGGACCAACAGCCAGAGACAGGTTTTCAACCACATGAGCTTGTGGGAGATGTTTCAGATACCAACTATCATAGGGTAGGACTTAGCACATTGATTTTTATTTAACCATTAATTCATTCGTTTCTTTGAGTGTATGTGTGTGCACGTTTGTGTACACATGTGTATATGCCCCAGGGCGTGTGTGGAGGTCTGAGGACAACCTTGAAGCATCTGTGCTCCTCTTCCACCTTCTGTGAGGCAGGATCTTTTTCCACTGCCAGCGAATGCCAGACTAGCTGGCCCGTGAGTTTGGGGTTCTCCCATTGTCTCAGGTGTCATAGATGCACGAGCCTTTGGGTGGGTGCTTTCCGTGGGTGCTGAGGAGTACTGAACCAGTGTTAGCAGACTTTGCAAGAAGTGCCTTTAACCACTAAACATCTCCCCAGGTCCTCTAGTTAATTCTTTTTGGTTTGTAGTATGTGTGGTGTATGTAGATGTGTGTGCAGATACACACGCCCCATGTGAGTACGTGTGGAAGCCAGGGGACATCAGGTATCTTCCTTATTCCTCACTGAACCTGGAGTTTACTGGGTTTTGGTTGGATTAGCTGTCCAGGAGCTCCAGTAATTCTCCTGTTTCTGTCCTCCTCCTTAGCTGTGGGGTTCAGGTGTTCATGGCCAAGCTGGGCTTTTTATGCAGGCGCTGGGGATCAAATTTGAGTCTTCAAGCATGCATATCAAGTGTCCTTGGGCTGGAGAGATGGCTCAGTGGTTGAGGCACTTGACTCCAGTGCCTAAGGCCCCGGGTTCAATTCCCCAGGACCCACATAAGCCAGACCCACAAGGAGGTGGCCCTGGTGTTCTCTCTCTCTCTCTCTCTCTCTCTCTCTCTCTCTCTCTCTCTCTCTCTCTCTCTGTATCTCTCTGCTTGAAATGAATAAATAAAATATTTTTTTTTAAAAAAGTGTCCTTACCCACTGAGCCACACCTAACTACCCAACTATCATTCTGTTTTTGTTGTTGTTTTATTTGTTTTTTGAGGTAGGGTCTCGCTCTAGCCCAAACTGACCTAGAATTCACTATCTCAGTTAGATTTCGAACTCACAGCGATCCTTCTACTTCTGCTTCCAGAGTGCTGGGATTAAAGGCGTGCACCACCATGCCCAGCTATCCTGTGTTGGGGGCTGTGAGCCAGCCTATCTGGAGGCGACCTCTGTCACTAATCTTTGCATCCTGTCTCAGGGTCTTGAGTTCACCCAGCTTTCTATCACCCATTGTCTTTTTTTGTCCAATTTTGGAAGCCCACTTGCCAGTCTCTTCTAGAACTAACTCGCCTGCATAGGGATTCCAATTGCACTCATCTCAGCCTGTCGTGATGAGGTGCGATGTGTGTCTTCCACAGCTAATTTCCTCCATCACTGTGTGGCATCTTTTCCAGGCCCAGCTGTCACAGGCCCTCAATGGAGTCTCGGATAAGGCCAAAGAGGCGAAGGAGTTCCTGGTTCAGCTCAAGAGCATTGTGCAGCAGATCCAGGTGAGCCACAGACACGCAGAGGAAGAGGGGGAGCGCTGGGGACGAACCTTTAAAAATTCATTTATTTATTTGCAAACAAAGAATGGGTGTGCCAGGTCCTCTTGCCACTGCAAACAAACTTCAGATGCATGGGCCACTTTGCGCATCTGGCTTTACATGGGCACAGGGCAACCGAACCCAGGCAAACAATCACCTTTAACACTGAGCCATCTCTCCAGCCCGTTATTTTTTTTAAGCCATAAACATTGGAGGACTGATGTCTTCTGTTGTCTACGCCATACCACCACCACCCTGAAGTCACCTGATCTCGTCCGCTGTGTTCTGCTGTGGATACTGAAGGTGCCACTCTTAGTCCATTGACATGAAAGTGACACGTTTTGCACCCAAACATGTCCGTGTAGTCAATGCATCAAAATATCAACACCGAGCCGGGCGTGGTGGCACACTCCTTTAATCCCAGCACTCGGGAGGCAGAGGTAGGAGGATCGGCGTGAGTTCAAGGCCACCCTGAGACTACGTAGTGAATTCCAGGTCAGCCTGGACTAGAGCGAGACCCTACCTCAAAAAAAAAAAACCAAAGTATCGACACCTCATTTTCTAGCCAAATGTGTTTATTGGCCACCTGTGTTATGTCCAGTACTGAGCTCAACCAGCATCCAAGGTCAATGCCTCTGGCTTTGGCAGCTCTGTGTGTAGGGGACAGAGTGCAACCCCCCCCAAGTCATAATGTTTCACAGACACAGTTTGTTCTGATTGCAAAATATAAGAGATGGGCTGGCTGCAATGACAGGAATTTGTTCCTGGTTTTGGAGGCTGAAGTCTAAGGTCAGTGCCTGGGGGTTTCTCCCAGGGCCTCTCTCCTTGGCTTGCAGATGGTGTCTTCATCTCCTCGGTGTCCTCACATGGCTGTCTCTCTGAGTACATCTGTGTCCTAATTCCCTTTTAAGGACACCAGTCACATTGGACTGAGGCCACCCTGATGGCCTCATTTTAACTTAATTATTCTTTTTTTTTTAATTTATTTATTTATTTTCAAGCAGAGATACAGAGAGAGAGAGAAGGAGAGGGAGAGAGAGAGAGAGAGAGAGAGAGAGAGAGAGAGAACGCCAGGGCCACCACCTTGTGGGTCTGGCTTATGTGGGTACTGGGGAATTGAACCTGGGGCCTTAAGCACTGGAGGCAAGTGCCTTAACCGCTGAGCCATCTCTCCAGCCAATTAATTATTCTTTTTTCTTTCTTTTTGTTTTTATTTTGTTGTGTTTTTCAAGGTAGGGTCTCACTCTAGCGCAGGCTGACTTGGAATTCACTATGTAGTCTCAGGGTGGCCTTGAAATCCCAGCAATCCTCCTACAACGATCCACCTCTCAAGTGCTGGGATTAATGGTGCATGCTATCACGCATGACCTTAATGACCTTTTTAAAGACCCCCAGCTCCAAGGGCACAGCTCAGCTCATAGCGTGAGATCAGAATCCACTCAGGTCCTAGAGACCCACAGGCAGCATCTGTGTTTGCTAGGCTTCGCTTCTTTCTGAGGCTCAAAAGCAGAGATTAGTAGGGAAAATAGAACTTAGAGAAAGCTAACCAATATTCCTCCACCTGAGGTGACCGCTCTGGCCATATTGACACGTGGAGCCACCTCCCGTCTCGCAGGTGCAGCCACGCATGCAGACACACTACAAACAGGATTATGCGGTATATCACTTGTATCCTGCCTTCTTCCTTCTCCTCCTCTCCCCTCTCCCCTACTTCTCTCCTTCCTCCCCTTCTTTTTCTCCTCACCTGCTCTTCCTTATTTGCGAGAAGGAAAGGGATAAAGAGGGAAGGAGAGAGAGAGAGAAAGAGAGAGAGAGAGAGAGAGAGAGAGAGAGAGAAAGAAAGAGCATACCAAGGCCTCTAGCCACTGCAAACAAACTCCAGATACCTGTGCCACTTGGTGCATCTGGTTTTATGTGGGTACTGGGGAATAGAACCCAGGCCATCAGGCTTTGCAAGCAAGCACCTTAACCGCTGAGCCATCACCTCAGCCCTTCCTTCTTTTTTTGAGTCAGGATCACCAGTGTTTGGATAACTACAGAATATTCCTCCATGTAGATGTGTCGTGGTTCACAGAACCCCTCTCCATGCACATAATATTGTTCTCAACATAACAACCATACAGAGTGCCTGAGACAAGCTGCTTTGTGGGTAGCCACTCCTTGAGCTAACGTTATGGTGTCGCTTCCCCAGGAAAACGGACTGGACTATGAAGCCTGCCTGGTGGCTCAGTGTGATGCCCTGGTCGATGCGTTGACTCGGCAGAAAGCTAAACTGCTCACCAAAGTGACCAAAGAGAGGGAACACAAGCTGAAGGTAGGCCCCTGAGTAACGACACTCCATGCCATTCTGTCCTCTGCACCCAGGTGAGTGAATGAATATGTCAGGAGGGGCTGAGGCAGCTGGTCCTGTGAGCACTCTCCAATCCCATTTTATTATAGTAGCATCGTGGGTTAAATAGAAATTGAGGAGGAGGGAGAAAAAGAAATGGACAACAGAGATTGGCAGAAATCAGTAACCTGTGAATACCTGCTTTGCATGTAGACGTGAGCTTGGGCACATATCAGATGGTGGGGGTAGAGGAACTGCCACCTTCTTGGCATAGCTGGGGTGTGAAGCTGGGTCTATGTGGCTTGCTTTTTTGGGGGTTGGGAGTCTCAGAGTTGAGGGTGGAGATAGGGAAACGCCTACCAGGTTAGCCACTGGGGTTTCTGACCTTATACTTCAACACCCTCTTAATCCTTTGTCCTTCATGCCCTCCTTAAGCAATATTAACACTCTCCTAAGCTAAGCAGGCCCCAGTGTCTCTCTGTCATTGAGTCAGAAGCCCACCTTCTCCTATCTTCTTGGAGCACCCAGGTCTGTTGGAGGGACTCCTTTCCTCTCCTCTCATCTTGCCCAGAAGAGGTAACCAATCAGCAGGGATGCTCAGATCCAGCTCTAGCTCCTTCCAGCACTTTCTGACATCCCATGCACCAATAATCAGCAATAATATGTATGGCCAGTTTTCACTAAGGGCCAGTGAGGCTCACTCCTCACTGGGCACTGAGTTCCTGACCAGGCTCTGAACTGGTGAAGGGCTGTCATTGTCCCAGCAGCTCTGTACCAGAGGCATCTACTAAGGAATCAGAAAGAAAATCAGTGTGATTTCTTTTCTTGTTATTTTTTGAGTCAGGGTCCCATGTAGCCCAGGCTGGCCTCACACTTGCTGTGTAACCAAAGATGACCTTCGACTTCAGATCCTCATGCCTCCACCTCTCAAGTGCTAAGATTACAGGCATACACCACCAGATACCAGGTTTTACTCAGTGCTGAAGACTGAACCCAGGGCTTCATGCATGCTAGGCAAACACTCTACTAGCTGAGTCATATCCTCAGGCCAGAAAGCAGTAATATTTTTTTCATGCTTGTTTCTTTTTGAGACAGTGTTGTTCTGTGGCTTAGTTGGGGAGTTGCAG
>PVHP010039737.1:0-16223 GCA_004024765.1 Zapus hudsonius | reverse complement strand
CGACTCAGGGAACTATGCGGAAGAGGGGGCGGAAAGATTGTAAGAGCCGTGGTGGGGGAGATTATCCAGAGGCATGGCCAGGAGAACCTGGCTGAATACTAGGCTATCCATGGTCCCCTGTCACAAGGACTGATCCAGACGAACAATGGAGGAGGTTATCCAGTGGAGGGGGGAGGGGAGGGCAGAGGGGAATTGGGGATAACAACTCATTGTTTGCCCACTAAATGTTGTAACTCATTATGGACAATAAAGTAAAAAAAAAAAAAAAAAAGAATAGAATAGTGTTTTATTTCTCCTTAAAGGACACTATTTGAGTAATTCAACGATTATAAAACACAAAGTATCTTATCATTTCCTGCAGATACAAGTGAGTAATTCTAGATTTCCTGAGAATACTCTTCTTTTACCAAGTTGTCTGGGGAAAGTGCTAACTTAAATGTAGACCAGTAAAGTGTCAATGACCTAGGTATGTAGAAGATATTTATGTACATTATAACATAAAATACCTATTAGGGGATGTATACAAAAATGATGCAGGATATTTATCAAGCAATGATTTATGTTTAGGAGGTGGTTAACTGTCTCCCCCAGGCCCAGGCTCCTCCATTGCGCAAGTGCTCCTTTCTTAGTTTGCTGTTCTCTCCCAGTAGGAGGTGTGGTCAGCCTACTCATGGCCAAAGACTGTGTTTCATGCCAGTGGTCTGTTTACTCCAGCTGTCGTTAATCTGCTTCCCCTGGCAGCTTGTGTAGTGCCTTCCAGCACTGCACTAACTGGCATCTGGGGGCTGGTTACCATTCCAGACCTCGAAGTCCATAGAAATAAACTGAATACATGTTTCAACAGTAGAATATGTGGAAGACATATAATTGGGATAGAATTTGTAATGTTTTTAGAAAAATTACTATATTTTAACTATTAGAAAGTTATTTTGTACATTTGATAATGTTTCCTGAATCCTTACATCTCAAGACATTTAAAACAGTTAAATCAAGAGTTGGCTGGAAGTTGATGATACGATGGATTTATTTTTTTCTAATGTTCCAAAGTTTATAAAAGGAGCTGGGTTGATGTAGAGATAACCCATTCATGTGTATAAAGCACACACTACCAAGGGATCTTCAGTAACTAGAAACTGACAAAGCATGTCTATATTATAATCAGTCAATTTCAATACAAAATGGAGTCCATGCCTTTCATGCAAACAGTTTTGAGCCAAGTAATGCCATCACTATGATTTCTAGACCATTATACAACCCTCTAGAGGAGCGTTGATTGCTTAAGGACAGTGTATTCAAATACTCATAGATTTGTGCCAGGATTTACAGAGAGAATTAACTCAGAAAGCTGTTAGGGTGAAGCCAGAAAACAGGAACTCGGAGGATATGAAACTCTCATTATCTTATGGAGATATTTATTGTCAGGCATTAAAAACCAAGCAAACAAAAAACTTTGCCCTTCCTCCATGACTTAACTGATGTTATCGGACCCTTATTGAAATATGAATGTGGACTTTCTTCCAGCTGACAGGGACATTTTTCTCGGGGAAGGGATCCGAAGCAGAAGGTACGAGGCATGTCCACATTTCTGCACTATAACTATAGCAGTTACCACTTCCAATCCATCAGCCAAGTCACTTAGTCAGACAAAGTGTTTCCTCCATTCACACCTCCCAGGCATACACAGCAGTCACCTTTAGGGAAATCTTCCATGCACTGTTTGCTTTTCTGTGCCCATCCATCAAACAAATGAGCAATCTGCTCGTGCCACGCTACACCGCCAACTCAATGAATCCCTTGACGCCCACTGCTGTCAGTTTGAACATCAGCATGAAAACCCACAAATAAACTCCATTTGTGTGCAATTTGGTAGGGGGCTTTTCAAGTAGCGTGCAATATAACTGTTTAGTTGATTGTGAAGAAGCTACTTAGATCTAAAGGTTCTTGAGAATAAGTAATTTAGCACCTAATACAACCTCAAAGAATTTGTGAGGATGCCTGGGACAAGATGGGGTCTGAATAGTTACACACGCCAGCATATTGTAATTCCATTAGAAAAGGTTAAATTTCCAGGCGTTGAGCAAAGAATTAGGATGAGTGTCAAATTTACCTTACCTATGTAGTAATTGTGTATGGTTCACAAATCATAGCAGTAAAAATAATATCAACAAATTAATATTGGTATTTATACATCATATCTTACTGAATAAGTGACATTTTCACCAACCCATTCAATTGTACAAAAGAACTAATGATTAAATTAAAATTATCTTGTGGATCTCAACCGTGGTATTTTAATGTAGATCTCACAAATTAATTAAATAACTTACATTATTTATAAAAGTTTACCTATACATCTAAAATACGGTTTGTTAATGAGCATAAAATAATGTAAAAAAGATTTCAGGGTGTATCAATATCATTATTACAGAATGTAGTTTTGAAAATATCTAAAAATATACATGAAATGATTTTAAATATCCTACTGGTGTGGTTGGAACGTGAAAAGTCTCCTATCACGCCGTGTGTTGGAACTGCTGGTGAACTGTTTGGGAAGGCGGTGGGAACTTTAGGGGTCGAACATCACTGGAAGAAGTGTCACTGGGGAAGGACCCTGAGGTTTTAGAGCCAGATCCACTTCCTCTTCACTCTGCTGCTAACTGTGACTGTGGCTAACATACGAACAGATGTCTGCTGCTGCTTCTACTGCTTCTACTAGGCCTGCCCAACTAGGGTGGTCTGGAGCCCCTGCAGCCTCTTCCCCCATAAGCTGCTTCTTATCAGGAACTATTTTGTAAATTGGAAACTATAGTTTTACAGTATTTATTTATTTATTTATGAGTGTGGAGAGAGCGAGGCAGAGAGAGAGAGAGAAAGAGAGAGAGCATACTAGGGTTTTAATCAGCTGTACACAAACTCCTGATACATGTGCCACTGTGTGCATCTGGTTTTACATGGATGCTTTTCAAGGAATCACCCTATCCGCTGAGCATTCTGTCCATCCTCTTTTATATTTTTGTTTCATGTATGTGTAATATCAGACATGTGTGTGTGTGTGATTCCTTGTCTACCACACTTCTACTTTGTTTGCCTGAGATAGCGTCTCTCACTGAACCTGCAGCTCATCAGCTTTTGTTCCACTGCTGACCAGAAGCTCTTTCCTCTCTTCCCCTTAGCGATGGAATTCCAGGCATGTGAATCCACTCCATGCCTGACAGTTTATATGGTTATATGCAGATTGAACTCAGGTCCTCCTGTTTGAGCAGCAAGTGGTCTTATCTACCGAACCATTTACCCAGCCCATAATTTTAACTTTCTATAATACTTTTATTTTTCAGCACTAAACATCAAATTAAGGGACTGAATATGGTAGGTAAGTTGCCCATCACTGGCTAGACTTCCAGATTGATGCATGTAGAAATGTCAATGCAATTGCACCTATGCAAGAATATAGGCTTGCTGTACTTAAATACTTTGATGTTAAAATCTAAAGTATTATTAATGTTCTTCAATATAGCAGTATTGCTTTAGCAGTGTAGGCAAAAACTGTCTTTACACTGCTGCTAGAAAGCTGTAGACCACTCACATTTTTTAAAATGCAATGGGAAAATCTGTGTGGTTTTCACATTCATTTTTGGGTTGAAATTTTAGTGAAAACTGAGATGTTACCAATAAGCTTTTCTCATGTAATCCAAGCTGGTCTGTAGTGTTAAGCATAACAGATCTGTATTTTCCATAGCCCCAACTGCAAGACAGTATTTTGTGAAGAGAGAAAAGAGGCTATATGATATATCATAATTTTAAACTCTATTAATCTTTTAAAAAGTACTTAAAATAGATTAAGCATTCAAGTCAGTAGATGAGAAAAGAGAACATTTTGAACGCCAAACAAGCAGCAGGCTTACAGCTCCCCTTTATCTCTCTTTATCACTTTCCTCCCTGTCCTGTTTCTCTGCCCAATCTTCCTACTCTTCCTTTCCTTCATTTCATCCTCCTTCTTCTTTCTCTTTATCTCTCCCCTCATCCCTGTCTATCTCTCTCACTCATTTTTTTTTTTCAGACAGTCTCTCTACATAGTACAGGATGGCCTGGAGCCAAAGATCACTCATCTACTGGGAACTGTGTTTACAGGTAGGTACCATTGTGCCTGGCAAATCTTAACCATCTACATAAAATTTAAACATCAAGAAAATGGTATTTTAAATGACATTGTATTAAAAAAATAAGACATAGTTAGGAAATTTTGTGAAGAAATTGTTAAATGTTAAATATAATGAGGCCTTGAAGAAATGAAGATTGCAAACCTATATTGTAGAAATACTGTTTTTCTCTTATCAATGAAAAATGGTCCTTTTCCTTTAAATATGTAACGTAAGTCAAGCATAAGACTGTAAGAGCCATGTTTGGGGAGAGAGAGAAAAATATTCTGGCTACCTCTGGTACAATCCATAACCCTCTATAATCTATAATCTATATATATATATATATATATAATCTATAGTCTATAATCCATGGACTGGTCCAGCAAGCCCACATAGGAAGCCCCCAGTAGGTGGGAACAGGGAGGAGGGAAATGGGGATACCACCATAAGACTTGTTCATGCAATGTATCTAATTATTTGCAATAAATATGGAAAAAAGAATATTGTGAAAATAAACCTGAAATGAATGTCAGTCAGATTAAATGTGCTTAGATATAAACAGTTATTAGAAAACTATAAAAATAAGGTAAAATTTACAAAGGAAAAATAGTTAAATGAAACACAAAAATATGGTGTATTTTTATATAAACATAATATTTGCATGCATCTTGCCTGAGATCTACATTTAACTTTAGTTTGAAAATTGGAGGTAAGGTTTGATAATATGTAGAAAACTAGTGTTCCAATTAATACTATATACCAATACAAATCTGGCTAATGAATTAAACAATTAAAAGTTGATGACTTATTGCACTGCTTGAACCATACATATAATTAATTCTTTTGGAAGTGCTAGAGATCTGACCAAGAAACTTTCATAATGGGAAACATTATTTTTTTCTTTTTTATATACCAAATTTTTCAAATTGAGATTTTATTAACTAAACCTACTGTAATTTGATTGTAATCTTCCCCCATCACTCTCTTCAAGTTTGGAAACTCTTTCCAGTATTTCAAAGTTAAAATATAACATAAACATGATAGATTTGAGGTTAAACCACTTTTGTCCTCAGTCTATTTTATAGCAGAAATCACAAAATAACAGAAGCAAAATTAACCAAAGAGATAAAGAACAAATTAGAAATTATACTTGAACCTACATGAAACAAAAAGTCAATTTAATAAAAGATCTTTCTGAATCAATAAGGTGTTTAAATATGTTCAAAATTTGGATTTGTAAGTATTTATTTCAGCACTTGTCACCATATAATAAGTTTAATTTCATAATTTGTCATATGTACTTAGCTAGTTAAACAAATAATAGTTTACTGCTTAAAAACTGTTTCCTCTCTGGACTCTAATGTGACTTAGTTGGTAAAGTGATCAACTCTCAAGTATAAGGACCTGAGTTTGATCCTAGTTCCACATAAAAATGTCAAGTGTGGTAGTACACATTGTCAATCAAAGCACTGGGGTAGTGCCCACAGGGGGGTCTCCGAGGCCTGATGGCCAGCCAGTCTAGCCTAGTTGGTGAACTCCAGGCTAATAAGAGACCATGTCTCTAACAACAAATAAAGAAACAGATGTTCAGCATTCCTGAGGAACAGTATGCTAGAGAGTGCACTGGCCTCCATATTTACACACTGTACGTCCATACATGAATGACAAAATCGTTTGATATAATTCACATGAGATAATAAAAATGTTCTATACAGTAACCACAAGTTTATTCTCAAAGAAAGGACTAAGAAAATGCCCAACCTATTTTCTGTATAGTCAGGGGAGTAACTTAACATTGATGTGAGAAATAGGTGCATCATAAATTAGAAAATCCATAAATAATTAATTTCCTTTTAATTATCAGCAAGTTTTGTCATCCGAGAGGTACATTATAAGCACAGAAAACACAATTTCAAAGTAAGCCAGGACGCTGACATGAAAGGAATTATGGGCAACACCTCACATTAAAGTCTTGCACAATAGCTGTGCAAACTGCAAGCATAAATTTGTCAATGGCAGACCTTACAACCATGGTGGAGTCAATTTAAGACAGTACACATTTCTTTGATAGTAACATTCTGGAAACCGTATTGCCTCCTTTGACTCTCCTGAGGTCATACAAGTACCATGAGCATCAAGGGAAGAAACCTCTGTAGTGACTCAGGAGAGTAAAACAGCTGGATGAAGTGGACAGAGGCCAAAACTGGGAGCTGGCTAGAATGAATAGGGGGAAGTTTATATAACGAGTATGACATCACACCTATCTACATGATATTTAAAAGATATTGATGAATACCATTTACCAATAGAGGACACAGAGGCACAGAGAATCCTAGGAGAACTCTGTGCCTGAGAGCACACACAACAGAAAATGAAGGAGTTGATTTTGGCACCCAAACCTTTGCATCACACACTGTGTACCTCAAACAGTGTCAAGGTCAATGTTATCCATCAGATAGGAAGAGTGCCACTGTCATGCTATACTAGCAAACAGGTGGACCATCATGCATGCTAACACAATTTGAGCACTTCTTAGACCTGAGTTAAAAATGAAGGCCATCCTTTGGCATTGATATTTATGATTTTATTATACAGAATATATATCGGTGAATGGTATATTTAGCCATGAATAACTTGGGATGCATTCAAAAATGTTTTCTGAAAGAGAATGGAAAGATAAAAAAGATGAAGTTTAAATCCAATTTTACTCATGAGGCTTGCAGTCCAAAATTCAGCAATGACTCATACTCAGAGAGTATGAAAGTTAGAATTTGAAGGTGGCACTTTTCTCTTTAAAAGGTTACTAAACATTGTTTTTACTCTTTGCTTAATAATGTGCTTTTTAAAGAGAACCTTATCAGTCATCTGAAATCAATTTGTGCAACATTTATCAAACAAATGTTTAGCACTGCTCTCTTTCCATGCTTCGTTGGAACTCAAATCATACACATTAGCCATTCTACGAATTTTAATTGATTCTATTTACACCATTTAAAAGAAAATTGCACCTCTGTGAGTTTCACAGAAACTATAAAAAATGAGAAATTTATTTTTCAAAATGCTCTTTAAAGTTTGAACTGAGAAAGTCTGGAAACGTGAGCAGAATGAAGTGACCATTAGATAAGTGAGCCACAATTATTCATACTTGTAGTATAAATATAGCTACTAATATTAAGTGCTAATTATACAAGTCAATGACTAAAATCTTTTGAAAATCATATCACTGAAATAAATGTCAGTTGCTCTTGTAATAGTTATGGAATGCATGTCAGCTAAATAAGTGCTACAAGTTCATTTGTTTTCTTGGTGTAATATTATAACTTCACACTGCTTTGTAAAAGATAAAATATAATGTCATGAAATCTATGCTATCAATTCTTTAATACCTCTTCCTCCCTTCATTCCTTCCTTATCCCTCTCTCTTCTCTGTCTTTACCTCAGTATCTGCATTTCTCTAGTCTTTACTTATACCTCTATCTCATTCTGTAACTGGAAACTTTCCCAAATTCTTTCTAGAGAGAATACTTTGCATGGTCATGAGCATATATGTTCATGAACTTTTTTGGAAGATATATAAATGGATATTTATATCTATGATTATAAAGAGAGTTATCCTTATTCAATTTGAATGTTCTGGCAGTATTGTTTCTGTGCTAAATACAGTCTCTATATTCTTAGCTATCCGTCAAGGACAGTCAAACTATTTTGGGTTTTCATGTAGTCAGGTATTTTCAACTGTAATAACAGAGGAGATGTGTAAATCAAGAAGATATTCAGAAACTTCTTCTTTTTTTCTGTATGGCCAATGAATAATCCAAACTTTGCAAGTTGTGTTTCACTGTAAGTGGAGAGGTTTGGAAACACTAGAGTCACTGCCAATTTAACCCCTGACAAGAAGAGCACTAAATCAGAAAATGCATTTTTCCACAGGAAAACTTTTAAAAGGAATTAAATTCTAACTCGCATTCTTCACAAATATGCTCAAATACTGTGTGAGTGACTTGTATAAAGGCAATATGAAAATATAGAGTTAGTTTCTTTAACATTTTTTAATAAAAACCCACTTAAATCTCCTTACTCACGGTTTCTATAAAAAGTATTCCCCAAATCCCACTTACCCTCTTTTTACTATAACGTTACATAGCAACAAGAGCGAAGTTCCTGTCTGCTGTCTCTTGCTAAGGACACCTGAAAGTAGACATCCACATCTTTGAGACCCTCCTCTTATTGGTGAAACACACCTAATGCACAGCATTAGCTTTGGGGTTTCTTTTCTTTTTCTTTCAACTGAATTTATAGAGACTTTTAATACATATTCCTGCTGTAATTTGATCCAAATCCCCTCCCAATGTTCTCCCATTCTTCTTCTCAATGTACCCACATTGTTTAATTGGCTTATTAAGGATGGGTATCTTAACCTGACTTGTTTGGGGCTCTGATACTAACTTTAGGTTCTGAATAGGCTCCATGCGTAAACGTGAATCCCCCGTATCTCAGAATTTTAACTTTTGGAAATGGGCTTATTCCAGATAAAAATCCGTCAAGATGAGGTTATATCAGAATATGGTCATTTGTCCTGTACAATTTTGCTCACTACCGAGTCATGGGGGATCTGGACACAAATGTGCATAGAGTGTACTCTTTGATGACCTGGCAACAGAAAAATCACGAAGACAGGAGTAATGCAGTCAGAATACAAGGGATTTGTAACATCCAAGAAGCTGGAAGAAAAGATGAGGAAGGACCCTTCATAAATGTCTGAGGATACAAGCATCTTAATTTCTAACTTATATGCTGAATAACAATGAGAGAATGAATTTCTGCAGTTTTAAACTGTCTGCTTCAGTGAAAATTACTAGAGCAGCCCCGAGAAGAGTACAAGATTTAAACCATTATGGCTGCTCTGCAGTTCAACAGTGAACATCACCTGAAGCAGAAAGAAGACAGAGTTCTGACCCAGTGGAAATTTTCAAAATGATTATTACCTATGTGATAAAACTCCAAGCCTAGAATCCAAAGCAGAAGTCACAATGGGGCAAAATCAATTCCCCAGTTCCATAAGTGGATTATTTCTGCTTGCCTCTAATTGCTTTTAGGCATTTCATTGTTTTCTTTCTGAATCATCAACCTTGCTAGGAAAAGGAATTACTCAATAAGCCACAGGACTGGATAGCAGTTCTCCTTTAATGTATGTAAAATGTCTTGTTTAGCAACCATTTATGATTAAATTAGACAAAAAACAAGCTGGGTGCAGTTAGCATATACATCCCAGCTCCAGAGAGGCTGTGGCAAGAGGATGTTCATTTGCTCAAGGCCAGACTGAGTTACATAGTGAGTTTAGGGCCAGGCTAAGCTGCATGAGAAGACTGTCCAGGCAGACCTGAAATTGATTATATACTCTCAGGCTGGTCTCAAGCTTACACCAATCCTACCACCTGATTCTGTCTTTATATCGATACAAAATTAAATGTGAATATTAATAATCTTTTAAAAATCTCTTTCTTCTTTTAAGTATCAGAAACAAAAAAATTAGAAACCTTCAAAAATTAGTCAATAACTACCTGTACAAAGTTTTTTTTTAATTTTTATTTATTTATTTTTTTCCTGTATGAAGTTTTACCTGCTCAAGCAGCCTCTACTTCCTGCAACCATTTCCACATCCAAACCAATATTTTCTCAAGGAGAGAGTAGCCTGTCCAAAAAGTTCTAAGATAACATTAATTTTTAAGTGAGCTAAATTATGCATTTATTCAGGAAAAAAAGGGGTCTCAAATGTGTTTGCATAGTAGTCTTGGAAGAATAAATCCATTTAAAACAATAGCCTGTGAACTGTTGATGAATGATTGCAGCTGCACCGGGTCTGCATTGTCATGTAAAAAGACCCAGACCTGTAGGAATAGATTTTGGAAAGTAGTAAAATGGACAAAATGCAGAGCATCAGGGCCACATTTATTCAGCATGTGGCCAGGAGCAATGATAGACCATAACCGAATAACTGACATATGTAGCCGCAATCAGTAATATCTGTGCTTATTTACCAATGGGACAGACCAAAAACATCTGCGGCATGCTAAGTGAGCCATCAGCTGCTGCAGCAGCAGCGGCAGCAAGAACAAATCTTTGACAGAAGCTGGACCGAAGTGGATTACTGTGCAGGGACTATGTGAGAGCTAATGTCTGATGTGGAGGCTCCAGCTCCCCCAGACTGCACTCGGGAGCTGCTAGCACATGGCAGCCGATGGCCAGTGCTCAGCCAGCTTCCTGCCAGAGCAACATGCTTTATCCACAGGTTATAGAAAAAGCACAGATGCAGCAAAATGAGTCACCAGAGGAGAACAAAAATCTAAATTGAAGCTAAATGAAGCTTTGTGCACATGCATGACAAGAAATCCATTCAGCAAAACTAATTTTATATCTGTGCCAGAATGGCTGTCTTTGATGTTGGAAATAGGGAATCAGAGGGAATGGAAATTGTCACAGATAGACATTGATGTGTACTAAAATGGAGAGTACCTTCTGCATTGTGTGTGTTTGTTCACACACATACACACACACACACACACATATATATATATATATATATGTATGTGTGTGTATATATATGTACGTGTGTGTGATTGAACATATATATATATATATATATATATATATATATATATGGTGAATATATATACATATAATATTTGGGGCATATATATAGTAATATATATGATATGCATATACATATGTACACATATATAGAAAATATTAAATTCACTCTGTTATCAAAATGGGATAACAAGATTAGTGCATGGAGGAAAGGAAAGACTCATGAAAGAACACTAAGAAACATGGCCAGTGGAAGATGCAAGGAATGAAGAAAGTGCCCTTCCAGTAAAACGTGTATGAAATAACGAGTGATATAAATGGATTCTCCAGCAATATATTTTTTTGTAAAATGACTATTTAATTCTTTAACAAAAATCCGACATGATTTTTTGTTGTATTTGAATCAATTATTAGGACAAGGGTAAGCAGCATTTGTGTATTGCTAAGGACCAGTTTAGCATGGTTCAAAAAGCGAAGTCTCTGGCTCGCCTTGTTAACTATTCAAAGGCAAAGTGCACAGAGGACAGCTAGAGTGTTTGCAGGCATTTCTTGAAGCAGAGAAGGCTCCAATGCAGAGACAGCTAGGTCCTTGGAGGGAAAAATAGTTTTAGTCTATAACAATTTTCACTTAATTTCAGATTTTTAAGCAACCAAATGTCTTGTTAGAGAAAATACTTCTTGCCTCTTTCTGAATTTAGTTAATAACTTTGCTGTGAATTCACTTTGGCTGCACTGTTTTTTTTTTTTAAAGTAATACCATTGAATGAATTTTCTGTATTCTAAATTCCTTTTCCAAGTGTGTCAATAGCATGAAGTGGCCCTGGACAAGGTCTCTGTTTGAACATATCATTACCTTGGTTGGAAACCATTTGCTTTACTGGGAGCCCCTAGTCTGCTCATCTCAGGGCTTTGGCACACATCACCCTGTTCACTCAAACACTGTCGCATATAGTCTTGAATGCTGGCTTCATAAGAGAGAAGGGAAGTGGAAATTGCTGCCTCTTCCCATACTGATTCCCTCGGAGGGAAATCTGTCTTTATTTCATTTGTTTAGAAGTTTACAGGTTAAAGCAAACTTAATCAGTGAAGCAATCTAAACTGGAGTTGGTGAAACAGCAAACGTGTAGTGTAGAGCATACTGAAAATTAGGAAGAGATGAGAATGCTTTGAAAATGGTGTTCATCTCTTTATAAAAGGAAAACATTGTGAATCTATATGAGAAATTATGAAATATGAAGGCGGGGCTGGTGAAGACAATATGATTGAAAGTTCTTAATTCCTTTTTTTTTAATTTGTATTTTCTTTGGAAGGAAGTAACAAAATAGAATTAATGAGGAATAAATTAAACCAATGATTATGTTCCTTGGAAAGGCAAAAGTTTAGTGATAATGTTTTTGATACCTAATGAATGAATGGACTTCTGCAATTCTGGAAATTTCAGATAAATATAACAGCAGAGCCCTTCATTGGAATCTTGCTGAGAGCTCAGTGAATAGTAAATAAGAACTTTTTAGTAGTGGCTGAAACCCTCAGAAACATGGACACTGCATGGTCAGGAGTATCTTTTCCATTCCTTTGCAGTTGAAGATTCGAAACCGCCCTTTGGCAGTCCTCTGAGGCCTGACTTGCCATCTGTGCATCATGAACCCAGGAAACGGGACAGGGCATAACCTCTTGGAAGGCCAAAGTTAGTTTGCAGGACTGTGACTCCTGTGGTGATTTCTGTTTTCAACAGTATGGTGGTATTATGCAGCCATTTCTTCTGCCATCATTTCGTCTTGAATCAGTCTGGGCATCTGACCTTCAGAAATCCTTTATGAGATCAAGCCCATTAGCAGTCCTTCATGGGGGGAGGAAGGGAGAGCGGGTTGATCCCTCTCCAAATCATCATAAGGCTCTTCCACTCTGCACGTTTATAAACAAGCTAAACCAGTGACTTGAGGGGGAGGGAGGTTACCTATTTGTAGTTGAGTTACTGGTGTGTCATCAAGTTGGCTTTTCAATGATATTTGTACAGTTTTCCTGTGTGTGTGGCATCTCTAATGGTAGTAAGATGTCCAGGAGTCTTCCTTTGGTGTATCTGCCTTTGAGCCTCCCACACTCGAGTAAATAACCCAGTTGAGCTCATTACTTCACCAAGCTGCACTTGGATAGAGTCCTTTCTTTGTCTTTCCTGAGCCCTCTCTCTCTTGGGTGAGTAGATGTTCTTTAGTCTCCGCAGGAAAAGTCAAACAGCAGGGGACCTTCACATATCAGCTTCACTGAGCTGGGTGATATTTCCTAGAATCCCCTTTCATGAGTGGCTCTGGTAAGGATTGATGTGCATCAGGGTTTGGGAGTGAAAAGTCAGGCAGTGGCCACTGTATTGCTTGCAGCAGGATAAGGTCAGTTGTGCTTGTCTTTGAGGTTCTGGAGGCTTACCTTGTTGATTTGAGCAACAATTGGCTCCCCAGGCCAGATCCCTGAAGATGTGTTACTTGGGTTTCTCCAGATTCTGGGGGAGAGGGTAACAGTCCCACTGGAGACAATGGTGGTTTCCAGTTAGAGAAGAATCCACAAGTTCCATGTTGCTCCTTGGAGGCTCTTTCACTGCTGTGCTTCCACTTGTGTCTCTGACTGAACATACAGTGATTTCACAGGTAGTGTCAGATCTAGAATCCCTATGCAACCCAAGACCCATGTACTGGCCCATCCAATCACAGAGAGCTCTGCCACTCTACATTAATCTCCTACTCTATATTCTCCCCAATGGTTCTGATGAAGCTTGACTACTTTCCCTACATGCTTGTTATTTTATCCTATTTCTGGTATATGTAAAAGATCCACTAAAATATTCTGTTGAATTTTACATTTACTGCTAGAGTTTCATTTGTAAGGTAAATGTTGCTAAGTTTTAAATTTATACACAAGAAAAGAATAAATATGATATATTTGATTATGGAACCTATGGATGTCTTAACCGATTAATGATCTTCTGTTGTATTTTTCATATTAAATCTGTTTCTCCAACATTTAATCTTTACACAGAATAAATGAGAATTCAAAAACGTCTCCATATTTAATTTTTCTTATTTTGTTTTCAAATATTTTTCTTAAGCTCCACTGAGAGAATCAGGCACTGGTTTTTATCCATCTAATTATTTACTTTAAAAATTGCAGATATAGTTAGGATTTTTATTAACAATATTAATTAGAATACCCTACATAAAATATAACAAATGTGTGCCACTTAAGATACATGTACACTAGTAATTTATAACGTCTTTGACTTCAAGCAGTAACTCAACTTGTACTTCTTTACTAACTCAGTTCTTTAAAACTGTCGTCTCAAATTAACTAATGATAATATTTATTTTTTTCCAAATTTTATGAAATACAACAGAACTCTGGCTACTAATTTTTAAAACAACACCCCCTTTATACTTCAAAAACGTCTTGTTTATATTTGATCAAATGGGAGAGTATGTATGGAGATTTGAATATTGTTTTTAGTGCTTCAATTCCAGATTTTCTTGATTGCTTATAGAAATTCTAAGGCTGTTTGGACAAGCTAAGTAGTTTCTCACGATTACAACTGATGGTATTTCACAAGGGAATTAAGCAGTTTGTCATATTTTAAGTAAATTTTCAAGTGGAAAATAAATGCTAACAAAGAGTCAGCTGTAACCACTGTGTAATTTATGGGCAACAGTCATAAACACAAACTACTAGCATTAAATTTCTTGTCCTCATTCTGCAATAAGAGAATGTTAACAGCTGGCAATCAGAATGTGTTGAAAATTAAATATTACTGAGTAAGGTTAAAGGGAAAAAAACTGTCTCTGCATGATTAAATTCATTTTTAAACAAATAGATTAATTCAGAACATTCTGGACCTAGCATTAGCCCAGCTGGGTTTTTTTCTTTATGTATTGGCTACATTTAAAAATACATTAGAGGTTAAAGTCTAATTTTCTCATTTCAGTAGCATATGTACCTAGCTTCTTTGTCCAGCTTTCAGTTGCATTTCCTCTCAGTATACAGATGGATTTTTATTTCTTCTTTAAATGCTCTTGAAAGTTTGAGTGGATATACATCTAAGAATGTGAGCATGCTACCCTCCACCTCTTTGGTGACTCTATATTGAAGTAGTGGAATTATAACAAAACATAAATGTTTTATAAAATATTTGCTTCACTTTTTTTGAATTTTAGTCATTCTTAAATGAGGTTCATTTAAATGACAATGCATAGAGAATTAGTCACTTCGAAAAATTGCTCTTGGGATATCAGCAGTGGTAGCAGTGATTATTGCTTTTCAAATGTATAGCTGCATAAAGGCATTTTCTCTTTACTTGAAATATGCCTTTATAGGTTTTGTGGAATATATGATGGGAACATAAAGAGCAGGTCCCTCCACAATTGTAGATCTAATAGTGTAGGCACATGACCTTCAAAATACGGGTTTTAATAACCTTGAGATGCTCATTCATAAATTGAAGCATATCAGCATGCATGGGAATCCTGGATCAAAGTGAAACAGTGAGGAACACAGATCAGAGGGCGCAAGCACTGTGGCACTTTGTCTTTTATTTTCTCTCTCTCTCTCTAGGAGGCAGCTTGATGCTGACTGGTGACATGGCCATAAAGAAAAGGTATGGGGACAGAAAGAACAGTGAGTTAGGTTTTGCTCCCTTGAGCTGCTTTGCACCCAAGTAAATCACCTCCAGTCAAGTGGGTCAGTCACTCTGCCTACACTGATTCTTGAACTCAGTGCTGGCAGCCCCACCACCAGGGAACTACCTGCTACCAAAATTTCTTGGAGGAAGTTCTGCCTTAGAGAACAAAGCTGGCTTTGAGTCACAATACACCCATGTGGTATCAGTGATCTCATGGGTTGACATTAGACATTGTATATGTTATATAAACTCCTAATGTCAACATAGGACCCAATATATCTCCACGGTTTCACCTTTTCTTTTTCAGTGCCAGAATTATGTCCTCTTAACTTTGTGGCTAAATTCTCTAACTCCAGCACACCTCTAACACAGGAACTACTCAGAAAATATAACACAGAACATGACAGCATACCCCACAATATTTTCCAATGGTTTTATACTCCACGAACATTTTTAATGCATAAAAAAGACATTTAGGCTGATATTAAAGTGGATAGAATATGACATACTTTTCAGAATTTGTATGTTAAAAGTCAGTAAGTGACAAACCCTGAAGGGAGAGACAACCCAGACACTGGTGTATCTTCTTTGGTGCAGTCTTCTCTATGCTATATGATCATTCACTGTAAGTCTAGGCCAGTTGGCTCTGTGTTTCTATCAGTATGTCATCTTCCAGGGACAGGTCAGAAGGAAAAGGGGTTGTGTGTCTGTATAATTTATCTAAGATGAAAAAGTTGTTTGTAGCTAATCCAATGATGGAAGTTCAGAAGGAGGAACTATCATGATTTATACATTCTTCATATTCCATTGCAGTTGGCAATTCAGTTAGGTAAAAAAAA
>PVHP010039736.1:0-16171 GCA_004024765.1 Zapus hudsonius | reverse complement strand
CTGCTGCTGTCCCCATCATTGTCCATTTCCAAATCAGCCACCACCAGGTTGTTACCAGTGTCACACTCTGCCCTGCCAGCTGCTCCCCCCACCCGTGAGTTCTAACATCACTACCCAACTACCCTGTTGCCTTTTCTAGTAGCAATGTTGTGAGAAGGAACAATGCTATTATTACTCTAATGCTGCTACCTGCTCACATGTAAATGACACTTCCCCACTGGCAGAATACACTTGACCCTGCTCAAACCCTGGTGAGGCATCAAGGGGTCACCTAGGACCTGTGCTGTTTAGTATATACGGCCCAGGATCTAAGACACATGTAAGGCTCAGCCACATCTTACCAAGAGCCCACTTCCATTCCTCCATAGGGGATGTAGGAACTTGAGAGCACCCTTGGATCTTTGGTGAGCTCCACTGTCAGACATTTCTGTGAGGTGGGGTTCTAGAAAGATCAAGGACCCTAGACCCTTTCAGTAAGGGTCAAAGAGGAGAGCACCCACATGTCCCCGATTATGGACCTGCTACAGCATCCATATCTCCCAACTCACTTCAGCAAAGCCCTCAGCCACATACATGACTTCCTGTTGGGGTGGAGTGTGAGGCTCAAACACATAAAGGGGCTCCCTACCCCCCCCCAGGGAATGGTCACTGGGATCTGAACCAGAGCTCCAGTATCTGCTCCCCTAAGCAAGACCTTGGAGCAATGGCTACAGCCCATCAGGTTCCTCACACAGGGCCCACCTTACCTAGGCACTAGGAGGCCATCCGTGTATAAAAGGACAAGCCTGCCTTCCTGAAATCCCTAAAGAGATCATTGATCATCTCATAGTCAAACATGTTAATCCTGTTTCTCTGGTTAGTCTTTTTTTTTTTTAAGTTTACAGACATTTTATTAGATTAAGAGAAGGAAAGATGAGAGGGAGTAGAGTGCTCCTGCCCATGAGAAGGCAGGAGTGGGGCAAAGCCCCTGGTAATTATTTTAAATAAAGAAATGGCCATTGATGAAATTCTGGTAATTGAGCATTATCAGAACCTTGCTAGGCCTCCTGGGAAAGGCTTTCTGAAAGGGTGTTTTTCACTCCTGAAAGGAAACATAAGAAAAGAGCAGGCTTCCTTCAGATCTTCTGAAACTGTTGCCATGAGTTTGTGACTTTGGACTTAACTGCAGCCATCTTGTGACCTTGAGAGGACAAGCCTGAGAATAAAAGTCCTTCATTTTGGAAATGGCAAGGCAGAAAGACGAAAGCTTGGTCCAAGATGATCCCTTTAAACTGCTGGGTTATCCAACCCTCTTCTACCTCTGGACTTATATGAAATAAATTTAGATTCATTTTTTATTTTTAGTTTTGCATTTTAAAAAATTGCTTAAGCCACCTTTAGTTTGAGTCTTTTATTTGTATCTGAGAACAATTAAAATGATTCAATAACAAATGGACCTTTATTCTGGGTCTTGGCCCAGGTTATTCCCATCGACAAAAAAAAAAATGAGGATATTTCCTTATCCATCTGGTGAACTTGTCCCTAAAAATCAGCACAGATGTTGCTTCCTGTAGGAACCTTCCCTGATTGTTATTGTCCAGAGAGCTGATCATTCCTTTCTGTGTGTTCACTGTCCCACGGCTCATATCTGCAGGATTGCACCTGTCTCCCTTTCCCCATCACTGTATCATGGGGGAAGATGCAGGACTTTATTCACCATCTTTTTTGTAGCTATCAGCACTGAGACCCGGTCCAGAACAAACCTCACCAAGTGCGTGTTCAATTGGATGGACTCAAGTGGCACAGTGCACCGGGAAGAGGCTCAATGAACTATAAAGCAAGACACAACTCGGGACAGCATTAAGCTGATAAATGAAGTCACTAACGTGTTAATTGCTTTTTAATGGGTTACATTCAATTAAACAGATAGTTATTTAGCCATTGATGTAACTGTGTGGCCAAAGGAAAACAGATGTTTTCTGAAAAATCTTGCTCCCTTTCCAAAAACAGTTTAAAGGTAAGACCATGGTTTGCTCTCTGTGGCAGTTGTCTCTCGCTTCTCAACAAGGCAACATGTACCTGGAGGGCACTCCTGGGCCACTCTCAAGGAGGACTGCATGGAAGCCTAATTCTGCTCTAGCTCAGCAGCTCACATGTCCACCATACTTTAACCTCTTGTAAAATGGAGATTGCCACTCTGTATTGGCTCCACCACACTTGAATAATAATAAAACTTATAATTACAAAAGCTTATAAGGCAGGAAGCTAGTGGGTGGAGCAAAAATGGGTGAGGAGACTCTCTTCTGTAGGACTTTGGATACTGAGGCATCCCCCGGTCTATTGGAGACCCATAGCAAGGAACATACCCAGCCTTTGACCCCCACAGTAAATAAGCCCAGCAGAGTGGCAGACTAAAGTCAGTGTCCTTACTCAAATGGCTTCCTAGGTCATGTCATAATCTTGTGGGGTTGAGAATCAAGGGAGTTCAGATTCTGGATACCAAACCCCCAAACAGGTTTCAGAGCAGATGGGAATCCCACAATTTCTAAGCCTCGTCTTTGTGTTTTCATTTTCCTGGGAGGTTCCACTTGTGAAGGTCGTTCAATCTCATTTAAAGGGAAGGAGTGTGCTTAGGAATCTTGTTCTGGGTCTTGGAGGAGGCTGATAAGAATAGCAGGCTCTCTGCACATGAATGCCTGGAACCTGTGCTGAATTTTTAAAATTTTTATTTATTTAATTATTTGAGAGAGGAAAAAGAAAGAGTAAGAGGTAGATATATATATAGAAAGAAAATGGGCACTCCAGGACCTCCAGCTACTGCAAACGAATTCCAGACACATGTGCCACCTTGTGCATCTGGCTTTACATGGGCACTAGGGAATCAAACCCAGGTCCTCAGGCTTTGAAGGCAAGTGCCTTAGCCACTGAGCCACCTGTGCTGAGTGTAAGCTCTGAGAAGATCTGTGCTGGCCTCTGGGTTTGGCTCATTGGGTGGGGAGTAGCAATGATGTAACACTGTCCCTGCAGACACAGCTTCCTGGTGCCTGGAAACTGAGGTGGAGCTGGTCTGGGAAAATTTTAAGCATGAACCTCTGAACAGCTCATCTTCCACGTCTCTGCTGTCATTGTCAGGGCCTCTTGAAGTGGCTTATACCGATGGTGTCTAGATCTCTCTCAGGGAGCTTCCAGGCCTCTAATTGGCTCCTGGAGAGCCCAGCTTTAGCTTGGACATGTCTGCTGTCCTGGAGGTGGCTGAGGTCCTCCTTGGTGTCTAGGACAACCTCCAGGCTCAACCCCATTTTCAAAGTGCGTCCTTAAAGGGGAATAAACATGCTCTAATCAAAACAAAACACTTCCAAATGGGAGTTTCCTGTTGGAACTTCCTGGCAGTTCCCAAGGCGATGGTGGTTATGGAAACACTCACTGAGTTTTTCTTCTCCCGGGTTGTAGGGGGCATATGACAGTGATAGTTTTCACTTCCCCTTCCTGGACAGGGATGACAACTGCTATTATCAGAGGAGGTGATGTGAGATGAGTAGGCCGAAGCCCATCGTGGTAACCCTGAGCCACTCCTTGCCAGGGGAGGAATTAGCAATTGCCTGCCCACTCATTTGGGTTACAGACTTCATTTTACTCTTGAAGAAATCGTAGATTCAGCATAGCCTATAAGCCAACATCTAAGCTCATCCTAAATGTCCCCCTCCTTGTCATACAACATTGGTAATAAAGCCCTGTGACGAACTTCTCAACATCTCTCCCTGGGGTCCATCTCTGTTATTAATCCAGATCAGACCCTCGCCATTACTGCCTGGATAGTTCCACTGTCTTTTTTGTGTGAGGCACTGGTGGTACAGTGATGGGCATAGCTGTCTTTCCCTAGTCTTTTTTTTTTTTTTGCATGTGTATTGTGTGTGCTGTGTGTTATGTGTGTATTTGCATGCTTCCATATGAGCATAGGTGTGTGAGGTGTGCATGAACATGTGTGTGTGGAGAACAGAGATAGATGTCAGAAAGGAAGGGTTTGACTCTCAGGTTGAGGTTGTATTCCATTATGGCAGAGAAGGTGCATGGCTGCAGGAGTGTGGAGCAGCTGGTCACATGACAACCATAGTCAGGAAGCAGAGTGATGAACACTAGGCTCACTTTTTTCTTTTCTTATTATTTATTTATTTATTTTTATTTATTTATTTATTTGAGAAAGTGAGAATGGGTGGCCAGGGGCCTTTGGCCACTGCAAACTAAATCCAGACATATGTGCCACCTTGTGCATCTGGCTTTATGTGGATACTGGGGAATTGAACTCAGGTCCTGATGCATTACAGGCAAGCACCTTAACTGCTGAGCCATCTCTCCAGCACACTTTTTTCTTTTTATACAGTGTAGGAGCCCAGCCATTGAATGGTGCTACCTAAATTTAGGGTGGTCTTGCCACTTCAATTAATCTAATTTAGAAACTCCCTCATAGACATTCCCAGAGGTCTGTTTCTATTGTGATTCTAAATCTGGTCAAGTTAACAACTGAGATTAACCATTGCAAGGATTAGTAATTAAAAAGTAGTTACTAATTGGCTAATCAGGACTAACTGATATAACAGTACATGTCCTGAAGAGCTTCCAGGGGGAAAACACACACACACACACACACACACACAAAAAAAAAAAAAAAAAAAAGCAATGTGAACCATGTGTTTTCTTCATCCTGATGTTATGGTACAAAATTAAATATACATTGCATGTTAGGCACAACTTTAAAATGACCTCCAATGTTCTTCAACCTGGCGTTACTCTTGAGATTACATTATATGATGATATGGGTTGGGTCGAAATGTCCTGCATAGGCTGATATGTTTGAACACTAGATCACCAAGTGGAGGCACTATTTGGGATAGTTGTGAGGGGCTGGAGAAATCTGCCGGCTGGAGTTTAATTTCCCAGTATCCACATAAAGCCAGATGCACAAGGTGGCACATCTGTCTATGAACTCCTGACGCGAGCCCATAGCCCACCTCTCACTTTCTCACTCTCTAGCTTTCTAACAGATAAATGAGTAACTTTTTTTTAAAGGGAGAAGATTGTGGAACCTTTAAGAGGTTGCTGAAGAAAGGAAATCACTGGGGTCAGGTCTTGTAGTGTTATAGCCTGGCTCCACTTCCTGTCCCTGTCTGTCTCCTGACTGTGGATATAATGTGACCAGCTGCCTCACATTTCTGATGCCATGTCATTCCTGCCATGATGGACTATATCCCTTCTTAAACTGAAATCCAAATGTGTTAGTTCAGGTTCTCTAGAGCAACAGAACCGATAGAATGAATTATATATATAAAAAAGTAATTTATTGGATTAGTTTACAGCAGTCCACCAACAGCAGTCTGTAGGCTTGAGAGTCAAAGAATCTGGGAGCTGCTCAGTCCACATGGCTGGATGCCTCAGCAGTCCCAATCCAACACTGAAGGCCTGAAATTTTTCCTGGAGAGTCCAGGCTGGAAGGCTGAGGAAACTTGGTTCCAATGTCAACAAAGGAAAGCCAAGCAGGATAGATTCACGTGCAAGTGAAGGCAGTCACCAGCAAGCAGCACAGGCAGGCAGGCGGGAGGAAGGGCTTCCTCCTTCAGTTAATTCTTCCTGGAAACAACCTTAGTGATTCACCTAAAAGGAAGGTCTGTGGATTCCTAACCAGATCAAGTTGACAACAGAACTTAGCCATTGCACCCAATAACCTCCCCTCGTTTTTTGTTTTTTTCTTGTGAGGTACTTAATCACAGAAATGACAAAAGCAATGCATGTTACAAAAGAGAGGTCATCCAGATGGGACTCATCTAATCACACGTCTATTAAATGCTAAATATTTTTTCTTTTTAAAAACATTTTATGCATTTGTTTGAGAGAGAAAGAGAGAGAATATGGGTACGCCAGGGCCTCTTGACACTACAAACTGACTGCAGATGTATGTGCCACAGTGTGCATCTGGCTTTATGTGGGTACTAGGGAACTGAACCCTAGCCTGCCGGTTTGGTAAGCAAGTGCCTTTAATCTCTGAGCCATCTCCCCAGCCTCTAAAGCTAAATACATTTTTTTCTGTCTAGTAATAGAGTCAAGGAAATATAGTGCATGAGGAGCATTTAATGTAGCTTTTCCATCTTGAAGAAGGAGGAAACTTGAGCAGGTACTAAAGAGAAGCTTCTAAAAGACAAAAACAGCCAGCAAGGAAACAGAGACATCGATCCTACCACTGCAAGGAACAGAATTTGGACAACAATCCAAGTTAGCCTGGAAGGACATACTCCAGCCTCTAGATAAGCTGACTGACACCTTGACCTTGGCCTGCTCACTTGAAGCACACACACATCCTGGACTTTGACCTGACCGAAGTATGAGATGACAGATGTGTATTGTTTAAGCCACTTAATATTTGGCAATTTGTACAACATGGTAGAAAATGAATACAAAGGATGAACAGCACAGAAAAATTAATTTCAAAGCAAGAAGAAAATTCCAGCATGTTAACAGTGGTCACCTTTGATGACCCATCCTCTAAGGAACTTTATAAGTGCTTTATTGTGTGTGTTCTCCACTCTTACAATGAGCAAAAGAGCAGATCGTGTCCTCCTTCTTTTTCTTTTCTTCATTGAGAACCTTAATACGTGATTGTGCTGTGATTTGATTGCATTCCCTTCCCACCATCCTCTCTTGTCCCCTGAAGGCCCTCTTTCTAGGTGAGTCTGTTTCTGCTTTGTCCTCATTCCTTGTTCTCCGTGTCATATGGTGATGGGCTCACAACAGTGCAGTTCTTACGTGGGTATTGCTAACTAACCAGTGGGGTCAGGAGAGCACCAGTCAGTTCATCTCGGGAGAACAGTGCCCCAAAGTGCTCCTTCTGACCCTGAGTCAGCCTTCATTTCCTGGTTATGATCTTAGTCTGAATGACAGAGGCTGCTGGATCTTTTGGTCTTGGTGAATAAATACTATTATTTGTGTGTGTGTGTGTGTGTGTGTGTGTGTGTGTGTGTGTGTGTGTGTACGCGTGCCATAGCGCACTACATGTGGAAGTTCAAGGACAACCTCAGGTTGGTCCTCTCCTTCCACCTTCTTTGGAGGCAGGCTCTCTCATTGCTTCCTGCACCACTTAAGGGCTTCCCAGAATGCTTCTGTCTCTGCCTCCCTTCTTTTTGTAGGCCTGCTGGGATTACAGAAGCCTGTCCCACATCCAGCTTTTATGTGGGTTCTGGGATCTAAACTCAGGCACTCAGAGTTGTGCAGAAAGCACTTCATCTACTGAGTTATCTCCCCAGCCTTGTCAATAGATATTTTAATAAACAAATTTGGCTTTCTAAACCATATCTATTTGCTTTCCCAGACATTATCTTTAACTCTAACAGCACCTCTTAAAATTGAGCTTTTTTTTTTTTTTTTTTTGTGGAGGAATGGGTTTATTTGGCTTATGGACTCGAGGGGAGACTCCATCCTGGCAGGGAAAATGATGGCATGAGCAGAGGGGTGGACATCACCTCCGCCACAGCATTGCAAACAGGGGCAAGAAGGTGCGCCAAACACTGGCAAGGGGAAGCTGGTTAATAACCCCATAAGCCCGCCCCCAACAACGCAGCTCCAGCGAGGTTGTAAAACCCAAAATTGAGTATTATTTTGCCCAATTTATAGACTTGGAAGCAGAGATCCCATGTGGCTTGGCAACTTAATGGAAATCTCACATCTAGTCCACAGGAGCCTCTACTCACATCTAAACTGGTTTTGTCTGCCTTTCCACCAAACCTCATGCCTCCCTTCCTCCCTCCCTCCCTCCCTCCCTCCCTCCTCGTCACACACATCTCTTTTCCCAGTCTCTTGAAGGCTTCTTCTGTTGAAGTGGTGCTGGGTCCCATCAGAGTTGCCCTTCTGGATATAAATAGGGCAGATTACGCCTTGAATCCCCCATCACAAAGGGATTAGTTCTGTTACCTGGTTCACTTGATAGGTGGAAGAGGCCAGCAAGTACTACTCTTTTGACCTCTCATTCTGCTTAGCACCGATACCACTCTGTACAACCTGAACACAAGAGCTGGGGAGTCTGGCCAGTCCTGGTCTTGTGGGGAGCAGCAAGTGTAGCTCAGGTCCCAGCTTCCTCCCTGTCTCTGCTTCTGGGACATGGACACAGGCGTGGGACACATTTCATGCTGGGGACCACTTAACTATGCCCTTCAGAGACCCAAGCTTCCCTTGTATCTTCACAACCAGCTGTGTGAGCAGAGCCCAAGCGCATGCTTAGCCAGAGCGAGTACCACCCCTGACTCACCAGAACTCTCTGCCTGTGTTTATAACAGATTTTAAACAATTCTTATGCTGTCGACAACCCCCTGCAAAAAGGCAGCTGCTCAACCCCTCCTTCCTGAGCTGACATCCCTGTTTAGAGAGGGACATCCGGGTTTTTCTTTACCCTCTCTCTCTCATTTAAAGTGACATTTGAAAACAGCCTAGAGCCCTCCCAGCCCACAGCCAAAGCAGGCCTTTTATCATGAGAGGCCCTGCAAGAACCATTTGGAGAGTCTACTTCCTGTCCAGAGAGGAAGTGGCTAGGTCTTGACCTCGGAGCTACTCTCATTTCCAAGCATTTTCCAGCCTGGAATGCAGTGATTCAGTTTCCATTTATAAAGTGAAATTAGTGCCTGTTGAATGGCCTGTAGGGGGCCGGGGGTGGGAAGGAGGAAATGAGAACCCCTTCCAAACAATTCTCCCTGTTTAGCTTGGAGCTGGCTCTGCTGGGGAAGGATTTCCTCATGCTCAAGGTGTTAGCAGCTTCTCTCAGGAAGGGCCCTGCTTCATTCTCTTCTGCAGTTTCAATCAATTTAGAAAGTGCTGCAGAAGCCACGTGACTCACTCGGCAAAGACTCGGCTATAATTGACTCTGGTGTTTTACAGCACTTTAAGCTTTTCAAAGAACTGTCACACGTTTTATCTCAGCAGAACCTCAAAACACCTCTGGGAGGGAAGCAGGCCAGCCATTATTGTCCTCGTTTAACTTTCTGTGAAGAAAAGTGTGTTAATTCTGAGAGCTTCTGTGGAGGTGGTGCTTTTTGGGTTTTCTTTTTCAGTCAAGGATGCAGTGGTGGTCCAAGGAATGCAGCCCGAGAGGGTGTTGGGAAACCTAGATTCTGGATGGACCATCATCTCCTCCTGGGAGTTTCTGGATATGATTAATTCACCTGCAACAGGACAGAGGGACACAACTGTGATGAGAAGACGAAAGGTTTGGGAATAATCGTTTTGGGGCATAAATGCTTGATTCTCGGGGTGCAGAACAGCCCTTTCATGGAAGCCATGAGTCCTGAGAGAGCTAGGAAACAGGTCCATAGGGATGGCTCACTTCTAAGGCTCAGTGGCCAAGGGGCTGACAGCCAAATGTACCCTTCAGATAAAATGGGGGTACAGAGAGGCAGTATAGAAACAAGCAGAGCTTGGAAACCAGGGGTCAGGAGACATCCCTGCCATGCCTTCAAGGGTGTGTTCCCTGAAACATGGTCACAGCTATAAGGACTGGGGGACACGTGGTGGTCAGATACTAAACAAGGGGCTCAGATGTCTTCAAACCCTGCTCTGGTGATGAAGCCCCACTGTGGCCATGGTGGAAGGAGCGCCCCTGAGGCACTGCTGCTGGTCTGTGGTGGATTCAGCATTGGGAGAACTTTCTGTGTGTTCCTCTCCCCAGACCTGCTAAGGCAGGACAGATGTGCTCCTCGAGTGTGTGTTTATTCCTGGAGCTCCTCAGGGCTTGCCATCATGCCACTAACCCTGCAGGCAAACGGGCACATCTGGATGTGTCAGCCCAGTCTCTCCAGAGAGATAGAAGCAACAGGCACAAGGCATGGCTAGGGTATTGTTATTTAGGAGAGAATATATATGTATTTCCACCTGATTCCTAAAGGATTCTGGGTAAGGATATTTGTTCTAGACTCTTCTAAATCATTCCTTTGGCTGAAGTCATTGGTTTTCCTCCCATTTGTTCCATTCTAAGTTCCTGAGTAGAAATTATTAGTTTCTTTGATGTTGCTTTAAAAAATGACTTATTTATTTAAGAGATAGATGATAGATAGATGGATAGAAAAAAGGAAGGAAGGAAGGAAGGAAGGCAGAGACGGAAAGAAAGTAAGTATGGGTGCATCAGAGCCTTTTGCTACTACAAAGAAAATCCAAATGCATGCACCACTTTATATGCCTGGCTTTACATGGGCACTGGGGAATTGAACCTGGGATGTCAGGCTTTGCAAGCAAGCGACTTCAAGCACTGAGCATCTCTCCAGCCCCTTCTTTGTTCTTTTTTTTCCACAAAAATTATTTTTCTTTGTTTTGGGTATATTTATGTGTGTGGTGTATGTATGTGTGTATGTACATGTTTATGTGTGAAGAGGTGTGTATGCACACGTGTACATGTGAATGTGGAAGTCATCTGTCTACCTCCTCTTTGTCCTTTACTCATAATCATACCCTTGACTTCAAACAGAATGGTTAGCCAGTCACCAAGCACTATACAATTTACTTCTAATACATATATTAAGCCCACCAAACTGCCTTATAAGCACTTTAAAAAATGACTCAGCTGAAAGGAAAAATGGCATAATGAAATTTAAAGAAAAGTGGACAGACTTGGAGCAGGTCATACTCAGCAAACTCACACAAGAATGGAGAGAAAAGCACCACATATTCTCCCTAATATCCAGTTCCTAACCAGGTTAAGCTTAAACTCTAAGCAAACCTGACAGGTGAATTGAGAGATTGTAAAAGAGGATGGATGCCACGAGGTCCCAAAAACAAGACAGGATTCTGTCAAAGCTCTTGAATACCCACCCCAGGCCTGAGGTAAGATCCTGTTGCTGAAGAGACCACAGAAAGCCATCTATCAGCACTGAGAGATCCTTTGAGATCCAGAATGGTAACCAGCCACCAGATGGTAGTTAGTGCAGTGCTAGAAGGCATTGCATAAGCTGCCAGGGGAAACTGGTCAACGACAGCTGGAGTAAACAGAGACCACTGATATGAAATGCAGTCTGCTGCCATGAGGAGGCTGAACACACTTCCTACTGGGAGAGTACAGCGAACCAAGATATGAACATTTGTGCAATGGAGGAGCCAAAGCCTGGGAGAGGCAATCAACAGCTTTTAATTTGGCCAAATAATCCACTCAGTGTCGGGGAGCTCTTGACTAGAATTGGGGACTTGGGGAAAAATACATTGGGAACCAAAATCTTGGGACCCCAAAGAGAAATTCACTTTATAAGTGATTTACAAAGAGGCTACTAACAATAGAATCTAACCAATTCAGAAACGTGTATCTCAGGTAACATATACTGATCTCACTCTCCAATAGAGATTCTGCTTGTATTTTTCATAATACAGTGAGAGAGCTGTGGCCTTTCCAACCCTACCAATGAGCCGCCGGCCGATAGCAGACATCCTGGCAAGAGATGAGCCACCCCAGACCTACTGTGGAGGCTCCATGTAGAACCCCACAGAGAGTGATGGGATAAGCAAGAGACCTATAACCACAGCCAATCAGTCACCCCAGGATAAGCCAATGAGACAGACACCAATGATCTTCAACACAACCTAAAGCAGAAGTACAGAGACCCCTAAGACATCAACAATAAAGCAGCCTTAATACTCACCCTCCATGATTCAGGGAACTGAGCGGAAGAGGGGGCAGAAAGATTGTAAGAGCCATGGTGGGGGAGAACTGCCAGAGACATTGCCCAAAGGAGGGGGTGGAACTGGGTTGAATCCTAGGCTATCCATAACCCCCTACCCCATGGACTGATGCAGTTTGCCCATGGAGGAGGATATTCAGCTGATTGGGGACAAGGAAGAGGGAAATCGGGGAACTGGGACACCAACACATTTGCTCATTCAGTGTATATAAATATGGATAATAAAGAGATAATTTATTTAAAAAGGGGGGATGGATGGAATTGGGGAGAGGGGAGGAATAAGAGGGTGGGGAAACTTAAACAATAAACTAGGGCTGGAGAGATGGCTCAGCGGTTAAGGCGCTTGCCTCCAGTGCCTAAGTACCCGGGTTCATTTCCCCAGTACCCACATAAACCAGACCCTCTCCCTCTCCCTCCCTCTCTCTCTCTCTCTCTCTTTCTCTCTCTGCTTGAAAATAAATAAATAAAATAGTAAAAAAAAATAAACTCAATCAATAATGAATTGCTACCATAAAATCTTTACTTTCATACTGTAACCTCCTGGGGAAGCTGTGGGCATCGCCTGGTAAGAGGGGCTACGAATGGAATATGGGAGGAAACCTAACCCCATGAAAAATTGCTCAGGCCTGCTGCTCCCTGTTCCAGTTATTGGTTCCTTCCCACACTGAGTTGTTGATCAAAGAGACCCATAAGGTCCCCAAAACAAGACAGACCTTTGTCAAAGCTCTTGAATACCCACCCCAGGCCAAAGGTAAGACCCTATTATTGAAGATACCACAGAGTGTCATCACACAACATGGAGAGACCCTGCAAGATCCAGAATGGTCACCAGCTCCCAGATGGTAGCATATGTAGCACTGGAAGGTATTCATGAGCTGCCAGGAGAAATTGGTCAATGATATTTGGAGAAAGCAGAGACCAATGATATACAATATAGACAGTTGTCACAAGAATGCTGAACACACAGCTGTATGGAAGAGACCAGCAAGTCAATAAATGCTCATCTGTGCAATAGTGGCACTAAACCTAGAAGGGTAATCAATGGCTTAATGATTAGCTAAGAGATCCCTCAGTGACAAGGAACCCTTTACTAGAACTGGGATCCATGGCAAAATCTTATGGGGACCAAGAACCTGAGCTCCAAGGAGAAATTCCCACTATCAGAGAGCAACAGAGAGGCTTCACCAATTAGGAGCTAGCCAAATTAGCAATGTTGTCTCGTTTAACCTATACTGATCTCACTCTCCAATGGAGATTCAATTTGCATTTTTCAGAAGACAGAGAGCCATGGACAACCCAATTCCAACAACAAGACATGGGATGATGGCTGACAACCTGGCAGGAGATGAACCACCCCTGGCCTATCATGTAGTACCCAAATGAAATCTATGAGAAAATGGCAAGATAAACAAGAGACCTATCACCACAGCAAGCCAGATAACCCATGAAAGGTCAATTCAAACAGACCCAACACAACCCAAAGCAGAAGTCCAGAGACACTTAAGATCTCAACAATAAACCTGACTTAAAACTCACCAGCCATGACTCAGGGAACTGAGCAGAAGAGGGGGCGGAAAGATTATAAGAACCATGGTGGGGGAGAATATCCAGAGATATTGCTCACCCCCAGCAACAACACACAATGGGGGAAAAACACTGGCTAACTCTTGTGCAGTTCATAATCCCTTACCCCATGGACTGATCCGATATGCCCACAGAGGAGGGCCCCCAGTCGGTTGGGGGCAGAGAGGAGAGAAATGGAGGCACCATCACAATATTTGCTCATGCAATGTATCTAATTGATAATAAAGATTTTTTAAAAATTATTAATCCTAAAAAATGATCATGCCCATATAATAATGCTACTCTCGTTTTTGGCTAGAGAAGCTTCTCTTTTTCAGATGGCGGTGACCACTAGAATAACTCAAAAGACACCATAGTGCTGAGAAGAAATGACAGTGGAGTGTTCAGCACTGGGACATCTCTATCACACTTCCTGAGGCTCAGGGTCTATTGCGGAAGAGGTGGCGGAAAGATTGTCAGAGCCAAAGGAAGGGTAGAACCGCTTTCAACGCAAACTCCCAGACAAAAATGGCCTTGATATTCACGATTTCACAGTGCCTGATAATACCTACACATAATGGGAGGAAAAGATGACACTGAAACAAATCAGAGACTAATTGAGAGGGGGAAGAGAAATGAGGGAGGGTGGGGAGGGAGTCATAATAGTTTATGGTCTATAATTATGGAAGTTATCAATAAAAGGTTAAAAAATTACTTCTTCAAGTTTCTAGAAAAACCTCCAACAAGTGTTTTCTGAGCTCTGTCACTGGGAGATTGAGAGAGAAATTGGATACTAGACATGTTTTGAGCAACACATAGTCCAGTCAGGGATACAGAACATAAGCATTGTGGCACTACTGAGCATGATTGCTGGCCACAGGTCACCCCATAGGGATGGGCTCAGAGAGATGCCATAGAGAATAAGGGTAAGTAGAAGACTACAGGCGGATTCTAGAATCAGAAGGGCATTGGGGTCCAATGTAACAGTCTATGTGAAATCTCAGAGTAGAGAACAGAGAATTCTAGATGGTTTCAGTAGCTCAATAGAGAACACAACATGGAAAGAAATGCCATCTGGAGTGGAAGAGAGGGGCAGATTACAGGTGACATTTAAGAGCTTATACTTTTCCTGAAAGACAAGCTGGTGTTTTAGGATCCGTTCTTCTGGAAGTCTGTGGCAGACATACTAGACAGTAAAAATAATAAGTTAGAAAGCCCAGCATGATGTGTGGGAATCATGGGGGTGGAAATGATACATATCAGTGGGCATGAGGGGACGACATTCATGACGCTAAGAATGCAGGCTCAGCAGGTAGCAGGTGCCTTTGCACTTGGGTAAGTGTGAATGGGTGAGGGGGAAGAGGAATTTAGGACATCTTGTGGGTGTTTTGTCTGGGAGAAAGCTAAGAGCCATTCTCCAAAGACAGGAGGAAGAGAGGATTTAAGCTAGAAAGAGACACACTCTTCTAATATCTAGGGCCAGTGTGCAGTTTCAGGTCACACCTCTTCTGGCACTTCTGAAGGAGAAATCATCCTGATGGAACATATGGGAGCTTTCTATATACATCCATGGCCCGTCTCAATAGTGTCCACCATATGTAGCCAAAATCACCCACCCATTTTCCAGTACCACAGACACTTTACTGAATGGCCTTCTCACACTGGTGCCATCATTAGCTAATACTTTTCTTTTTATATGCCTTCCTTTTTCATGAGGATGTGGATGTATATGCATGTTGGTATGTGCATGTGTGTGCACATAGAGGCCAGAGTTTGACACTGAGTGTCTTCCTTAATTGCTCCTTTTTATTTTCCCTGAGGCAGGGTCTCTCTCTTGAGTCCAGAGCTCACCAATTCAGCTGGTCTAAATAACTTGCCCAGGCATTTTCTGTCTCTGCCTTCTGAGCACTGGAAGCTACAACATCTACCCAGTATTGGCATGGGTGCTAGGCACCCTAACTCAGGTTCTTATGCTTGCTCTGTAAGTACTTTATACACAAAGCCTCTCCCAGCCCCTTGGATCATATTTATATTATCTCAGTATGTAGTATGTATATCCCACAGTCATGTGAGTGAAAAGTACATACTGTATCCCTATGTTTGTGGTCAGTTCTAAGGACTGGTAGATGAAGCCGGGAGCCCCGAGAATGTGCTGGGTTTAGGTCAGAAGAAAGGTTGAAAGCATGTGAAGACTAGTTGACAGGACATTTTAAAATGTTTGCCGTGTTCCCTGCCCACTGGTGAGAACTGAGACGGACGTAGCTCAGGACTATTCTGGTCACAGTGTCTGAGGCTGACCCCAGGAACCCTGCCTGTGTAGAATTCAGAAAGCATCTCACCATCTCAGTTTTTACCATGTTCTTAGCTTAAAATTTTCCTATAATTAATTGTAAAAACTGATATTTACTGATTACTTTTGTCTTTACAATTTAAATGCAAATTGGAAAAAAGACATCCTCTTCAAAAAAACATAGTGCCAGAAAAACTAGATTGTCCATATGTATACAAAAGAATGAAACTAGACTCATATCTCTCATTCTGTACAAAAGTCAATCCTCCATGGCTCAAAGACCTTCACATAAGACCTACAACTCTGAACCTGCTAGAGGAAAACATAGGCAAAGTACTTGAAGATAGAAGCAGAGGCAAGAACTTTTTGTAATTTTTTTGTTGTTGTGTTTAGAGACAGGGTTTCATTCTATAGCCTGGGCTGGCCTAGAACTTTCTTTTTATTTTTTTTTTCTCTGCTGAATTATAAGTTTATTTTGTAGGGATCGGTCCCTTTAGATTTATTTAAAAGATAAACATATATTGAGCATAGAATCCGGTCACTCCTTCTGCAAAGTCTTTTACAAAACCATCAACAGCAATTTCACTTTCAGTAATAAAACAACACAAATACTATCAGTATGTGAATGCATTTAGTAAATTTGTTATAC
>PVHP010039735.1:0-14545 GCA_004024765.1 Zapus hudsonius | reverse complement strand
GAAGTCCATGAAATCCATGGTTTTAGTGCTGAGCCTTGGGCTTTGGCATTCGTTAAGACCTTGATGTGTTTTCTCTTTCATCGCATCATTTTGAGACTTTTTCATGCATTAGGCATCATGCTTGGTTGTGAGGAAAACTGAGAAGAAAAGCTTGCACTATTCTAGAATATCTTACAGTTTAGTTAATACTGTATGGTTTATTGGGTAGGTAAGTTTATAACAGCATTGCCAAGGCTTGTTGTGCTGGAACACAGGGATGAGACACAGTCTCTCACACTCTTCAAAATAAAGTGTTAATTATTTTAATACCTGCAACAAACCCAATTCCAAGATGGAGGTCAGGATGGAGTCTCTGAGGTTTGCCCAGCCTTACAGTCAGCTGACGTCCCAGGCACAGTTCAGTGGTAGGGGGCTTGCCTAACACACACGAGGCCCTGGGCTCTGTTCCCCACACCCCCTCCAAAAAAAAGCAAAAGCAAACACAAACACAAATACAAAATCCTAGACATGAGAAAAAGAAAAAGTTTGGGGTTCAGATCAGCAGTGTGCATTGAACTTGGGAGAGTTGACTCTCATTTGTTAAAATATGGAAGAGTGTGAAGATTCTAACGGCTAAACTCAAACAGTGTGGGATATATGTCCCTGCCTAGAGAAGAGGCCCGATCAACTCTTGGCTTTGTTTGATTGTAGATTAGTCTGAGGATGTAGTGAAAAAACCATCAAAGACCTAGCAGTGACCACAAGAAAAAGGGCAGGCGAAGCGTTGTGAACTGACTCCTTCCTGAAGGGCTCTGGTCAGGCCTTTGTTCATAGCAGTGAGCAAGGAACTGATACAGAAAATCGGTACTGAGAAGTGGGGTCCTTGCTGTGATTACACCTTGCAATGTGGCTCTCAGGCTTATCCAGCTGGTTTGCTGGAGGAATGTGGAAGGGTTTGGAGCTTTGGGCTAGAGAACTCCTAGGGTGCTATAAGCAGAAATCAATAGGTCATTCTGTTGAAAGTTTGGAAGACCAGAAGGCTGAGAGAAATGTGGACTAGAGTGGATCTTGGCAGGAGATCATAAGGTTGAGGCCAGCCTGGGTGGTTTCCCCATCCACCAAAAGTCACGAAGTCCCTATAGGCAGAGACAGGCACATCACCCCCCAGGTCAAATCGTACAATGCTGCACATGAGCACACGGGGATACCTGAGTTAGAAGGGAAGCTAATTTGGAACATTTGAGAGGAGTTAGCTTCTCCTTGGGCATGTATTTTCTGGATATGCCTGCTTGAAATCTATCAACCCATGGAATTCGCTGTTGTTTTGAGAGGTGGGGTGTGAGGAGGGGAGGAAAGAAAATATTAGGTGAGGAGGGCAATTGCCTGAAGGGACAAAGGACAAAGGCCCTTTTGATGTGAGAGTTTATTTTTACTTTTTGAAAACATCCTCATTTTGACCAGCTTCAGGTTCAAAGTGGTCTCCCTCACTCTTGCCTTTGGATTGCCTTCTCTCTAAACCCAAGCAGGTTATTAGAAACCCCATAGTAAGATGGAGGGTTGTCTGGGGAAGGGGTCCATGCTGAAGTAGTGGCTGGGTCATTGGTCTCTATACATCTTCCTGAGTGCCAGCCAGGGCTCGTGAGGCTGAATCCTGGCCTCTGTTGAGCATCCGGAGTAGCCTGAGCCAAGGAGATGTGTGGGGGTGTGGATCCTGGAAGAGGTGGCCACAAGGACAGCCAGGAGAAAGGTGACAGCTGGCACACAGAGCAGTGTTCCTGAAGGGAAAATCACACATGACACCTGAGGAATGAGGACATCCGTGGACTTGTTTCCTCCCTTCCTGTAACTGCGGCTGGGAAGCAACCTGGAACACATTCCAGCACTCAGAGAAGTCTGAGCCGCCGCCTCCACCGGGGCTGGTGAGGGAGGAGGGTATGCTGTACCCACACAGGGGCTGCCCCTTGGAACCGGCTGCCAGCAGCTTGGCAGAAGTGCCCGATGGGACCCAGATTCCTGCCTTGCTCTCTTATCATGGTGGGTTTCTTGAACAAAAGTCTTCATGGCATTAGAACATCTCAGAGGGATGGATCAGTGGTTAAGGCGCCTGCCTGTAGAGCCTAATAATCTGAGTTTGAGTCCCAGGACCCACATAAGGTCAGATGCACAAAGGGGCGCATGCATCTGGGATCCATTTGCAGTGGCTGGAGGCCCTGATGTGCCCATTCTCTCTGTCTCTCTTCTCTGAAATGACATGGTAGGAATCTCTTGGTCACCCAGTTTTCAGCACTCCTCTTCCTCTCTCTTCCTTCTTCTCCTCTGTCTCTTGTAAAGTATGACCTATGCAATTAATCATTGCTGATTGTGGGCATTTGTTAATTAAAAAATGGGGGGGGGGGTGGAGAGAAGGCTCAGTGGTTAAGTACTTGCCTGTAAAATCTAACATCCTGGGTTTGATACCCCAGGACCCATGTAAAGCCAGGGGCACAAAGTGGTCCATGCATTTGGAGTTTGCAGCAGCTGGAGGCCCTGGCACACCCATTCTCTCTGTCTCTCTTCTATCTCTCTGCTTGCAAATAAACAAATAAAAATGCATTTAAAAAATAGCACACGTCAGGTTTATAAGTCAGTTTTCTGTGAGTTTGGTTAGAATCCTAGAATAGCAGGACATGTGAGGATCATCCCAATCTAAGTCATACATGATCAAAAATTTGTGTAGAAAGTGTTCTATTAAAAAATTACTACTAGCCTGGCATGGTGGCATGCACCTTACTCCAGCACTCGGGAAGCTCTGGGTTTACAGAGTTCCAAGTCAGCCTGGGCTAGAGTGAGGCCCTACCTCAAGACAGCAAAGGGGGGAAAAAGACTAAGTCAGGTACACACCTGTAATCCCAGTACTTGGGAGGCAGGGACAGAAGGATTAAGAGTTGAAGGCCAACCTCGGCTACATGACAGCCTGTTTCAATAACTGACAAAAAGAAATCGAAATTAAAACATTTTAGCATCATAACACAAAAGAAGTTTCATTTTTTTTTCTTTTCTTTTTTTTTTTTTTTTGGTTTTTCAAGGTAGGGTCTCGCTCTAGCCCAGGCTGACCTGGAATTCACTCTGTAGTCTCAGGGTGGCCTTGAACTCACGGTGATCCTCCTACCTCTGCCTCCCGAGTGCTGGGATTAAAGGAGTTCACCACCACGCCTGGCTTCATTTTCTTTTCAGAAAGGCTCATAATTATAGATTTAGTATAAATAATCAAATATAATTTTTTAAAATATCAATGCTTTGGTATGTCACAGACGAGGGAGTTGTTGAGCGATGCTTTCAGGAGTGCTGAAAACCAGGTGACTACATGGACCTCTTAATTCTAAATCCATAGCTGTCTGAGCAACGCGTCTCAGGCCCAGTTGAGCAGTTCTGCGAAGAAGAATGTGTTTTCTCAGAATTAGTTAGGTCCATATGTTGTCCAGAATTTGCAAATAACTTAAAAAAGATTGAAATCTTCTTAGACTGTCTTGAGACAAAAAAACTCTTAGAGCTGGTTAAGAGCTTCTGTGAGGACATTTCCAGAGGGGACTGAGGTGTGGGACAGTGATGGGGGGAGACCCCTACCCTGCACAGAGGCCCAGAAGGGAAAGGGGTCTGAGGACAAAGCAGTGTGCAGTCCCCGGGGCCCTGGGGACTCCTGAGACCCTCCAGGCTTCAGCAGAGCAGCTACCGGGTTCTCTGCTTTCCTGGTGTGCAGCCAGCCATACTGGGACCACCCGACCCGACTGTGGAAGACAAACTAATGTAATAAATACGTGTGCACACTCACCCACGCACACACGCACAGGTTCTTGGTTTGGGTCCTCTAGAGAACCCTGCTAATACAAAGTAACTGACCAAGGGAACTCTGTTTTGGTTGGTGGTTTCGGTTACAAAATATATTTAGGAGGATATTTTGTTTTAAAAAATTGGCTTATGGTTCATAAAAATGGTCCCAAGCTCTAAGTTCATTAATAAGCATGATCACTGCCTCAGACGTGGGAATTTTCATTTCTACAGGTTCAATTTGAGTCTTTCTTATATTTTCTCTATCTCTACACAAAATGCCCAAAGTTTCTCATACACTGTTGCATGTACGGAATGTGGGTATAAAAAATATCATATTTATATGATCTGCGACATTTCGGGTCTTTTTCTTTTTTGATGGTGCTAGGATTAAACTCAGGGCCTTACGCATGAGAGGCAGACGATCTTTCATTGAGCTGCATCCTCAGCTCTGGGTTTGATTTGTGTGTGTGTGTGTGTGTGTGTGTGTGTGTGTGTGTGTGTGTGTGTGTGTGTGTGTGCATGCGTGCATGTACACAATCATATGTACATGCAGAGGCCAGAGGGGCGTGACAGTGCCCACCCTCCTCTGTCAGTATCTATGGATTCCCTGGGCAAGGGCTCTCCCTCCATCCAGAGCTCACCGTTTCTGGTCAGTGAGCGCCAGTGAGCGCCAGTGATCCTATCTCCCTCCACAGCCCCAGCAGGACCAGGACCCTGGTTCACGTGGGCGCCTTGCTCAGCTTCTTATATGGAGGCTGGGCAGTGACCTCGGGTCAGCTCTCATGTATTCATATGTAAGTGGCAAACACTCACCAGCTCCCTGGGTCTGTTTTTATTTTTTCAAAAATTTTTTCAAAACTCATTTTTTAGGGCTGGAGATATGGCTCAGCGGTTAAGGCACTTGTCTCCAGTGCCTGAGACCCCTGGTTCAATTCCCCAGGACCCACATAGGCCAGATCCACAAGGTGGTGGATCTCTCTCATATATCTCCTGTATCTCTGTTTGAAAATGAATAAATAAAATATTTTTAAAAAACTCATTTTTAAAATTAAAAAATAAAAACATAAAATAGTGAATATTTATGAGATATTGTGGGGTATGTTATTATATGTGAATGTTTGTATAATGTTCAAATCAGGGTAAATATATTTACCTCAAGTACCTATCATCTCCTTGTGGTAAATATATTAAAAATCATTTCTTCTAGCTTTTTTCAAATTCAAAAAAATATGTATTTATCTGCAAGAAGGGAGGGAGGAGGGAAGGAGAGAGAGAGAGAGAGAGAGAGAGAGAGAGGGAATATGGATACACTGGAGCCTCCTGCAGCTACAAACTCCAGGTGCGTGTGCCCCGCTTTGCATCTGGCTTTATGTGAACTCTGGGGAATTGAACCCAGGCCCACAGGCTTTGCAAGCAAGCACCTTTAACCACTGAGCCATCTCCCTGGCCCTCTTCTAGCTTCTTGAAACACGCAGTGCCTAATTGTTGCTAATGTTGGTCTACTGTGCATCAGTACACCAGAGCTATTAATCATACGTAATATGACTCAGGACCTACGGATCCCTTGTTTCCATCCTTCCTTCTCTGTTCTCCCCAGCTTCTGGTAATCACCACTGCACACTCAATTTCTTTAGATTATTTTTCTTTTAGATTCCACATGACTGAGCTCACGGGGTACTTGTCTTTGCAGACCTGGCTCAGTTTACTTCACATATTAATGGTCTCCAGTTCCACTGCGTTGTCAACAACGACAGGATTTTATCCTTATGAATGAGTATTTCACTATATGTATGCACCGTATTTTCCTTACTCATTCATCATTCATTCATTTGTGGACATTTCTGTGATTCAATTTCTTGAGCATTGTAAAGAGTGCTATAAATATGGTTACTCTTCATATATATATGTATATATATATATATCCAGTAGTGGAATTTATAAGCCATGTGATAGCTCTGTTTTTAATTTTTTAAGGCTCCATAATACTGTTTTCTGTAAAGGCTGTATCAATTTCCATTCCCACTCTTTGGATTGGGAAGGATTCCCTTTCCTGCACATTCTGGTCTGTACTTGTCATCTTTAGGGGTTTTTTTTTGGTTATTTTTTGGTACTAGTCATGTTTAGTGACATGTGGTGATGCTTTGATTTATATTTATTTATATTTAATCAGATGATTAGTGATGGTGAGCATTTTTTAATATACCTGTTGCTCATTTGTGTGTCTTCTTTAGGCCTTTGCCAAGTTTTCAATGAAGTTAGTTTATTCAATTACGTTAACTCAGCTATGAAGTTGAGTTCCTTGTTATCCTAGATATTGACTCCTTGTCAGACGTACAACTTTATTTCTACTATTCTTGAAATTTTTTCTCCCTCCTTCCTCCCTCCTTTTGTTCTCTCCCTACCTCCTTTCCTCTCTCCCTCTCTTTTCCCATCATCCACTTCCTTTCCTTTGGGATTGAACCCAGTTCTTCAGGAATGCCAGCTGAGTACTCTACCACTGAACCACACGCCAGCCATTCTTTAAATGGCCACTTCACTGTTGAAGTGATTCTTTTGGTTTGTTTTTATTTTCATTTAAAGTTTAATCTAATCCTGCTTGTCTGTGCTTGCTGTTGGCACATCATCTGGCCTGTGCTGGTGGACGTCACTCTACATTTGGTGGTCTGTGGATGTCTGTTGCATTCATCTGGTTGAGGGTATAATTTAACTGTGCTTTCTTTGTTGACTTTCTGTCTAGATTACTGGTCCACTGCTGAAAAACGTGGTGCTCAAGTTCCAAACTATTTTTGTGTCGGGGATCTATTTTTCCTTTTGGGTATATTAATATTTTCTTTATATATATATGGTGCTTTAATATTGTGTATATACATAATTAGAATTATTGCTTCTGGCTGAATTGTCACTTTTGTTAGATAATGATCTCTTTGCTTTGTCCATTTTCATTGCTTTCAATTTCAAATGTTTTATTTTATGTAACTATCACCCTTGCTTTATTTTGAATTCATTTGTATACTTATTACAGTTCTTAGTTTTCAGTCTATGTGTCTCTGTAGAGGTAAAGTGAGTTTCTTAGAAATATAGTAGGAGCTTATTTTTCTGTTCTTTATTTTTAAAAAAAGTGTCAGTCACTCTCTTATAATTGGTGAATTTAACCAATTTATATTGGAGGTAATTATTGATTGGTAAGTTCTTACTACAGATTTTTTTTTGTCTTCTAGTTTATTATAATTCTTTTTTCTGTTATTTTTCTTTATGGTTAAGTGATTTAATATATTGTTTTGGTTGCTTGTTATCATTAACAGTTTATTTTTCTTTTCTTTTTTAAAATTAAGGAAATGGAGAGACGGCTCAGCATTTAAAGGCGTTTGCTCACAAAGCCTGATGGCCTAGGCTCAATATCCCAATATCCACGAAAAGCCAGATGTACAAAGTGGTGCATGTGTCTGTTTATTTGCAGTGGCTGGAGGCCCTGGTGCACCCATTCTCATTCATTCTCTTTCTCTCTTCAAATAAACAAATATAAATATTTTATTATTTTCAAGCAGAGAAAGAGAGACAGAGAGAGAGAAAGAAAAGAAGGGAGGGAGGGAGGGAGGGAAGGAGGGAGAGGGAGAGAGATAGAATGGGCACACTAGGGCCTCTTGCCACTGAAAATGAACTCCAGATGCATTCACTACTTTGTGTATCTGGCTTTATGTGGGCACAAGGGAATCAAACCACGGCAGCTAGGCTTTGCAAGCAAGTGCCTTTAGTGTGCCATCTCTCTAGCCCCAACAATTCATTTTTCTGTTACAGATTTTTGCTTTGCAAGACATTCAGTTAAACTACCACAAGTGCCCGCATAAATCTAGGTGCACAGGGTACACATGCATCTACATAGTTAGTTTACAGTGGCTGGAGGCCCTGGCACACTCCTCTCTGTCTCTCTTTCATCTCTCTGCTTACAAATAAATAAATAATTCTTTAAAAAGAAACAAAAAAACCCCCAAGAATACTAATAAACTGTATACTCACACCCCATTCCTCTGCACTCTTTGAATTTTTTTTTTTTATTTTAGCTTGCGTACAGATGTTTCACGCTGGTGTTTTCCTATGTGCACGTTACTGTCCTGGGCTCATATGCTCTCCTCTTCCTCTCTTGTCCTCCTCCCTTCAAAAGGTCTCCCTTTGCTTTGCCATCTATATGTGTGTATATTTATGTTTTCAGTGTTCTTTCCCGCCATGGTGAAACTTCCCTCGAGACTGTAAACTTAAATGAACCCTTTCCTTCCATGTGCTCCTGGTCGGTGGTGATCTGAAGGTCACTGCTGCACACCTGTGCATCGCCTGCTCCCTCTGCAAGTCCCCTTCTATGTTCATGTCCCATGATGCACATCTCATGAAGAGGGAATGTGCAATCTTTGTCTGTCTGAGTGACTTATTTTACTTTCCATGATGTCCAGTTCCATTGATTTCCTTGCAAATGAAATAATTCCTTTATGACTGAATACAATTCTTTTGTGCAGATAGACCACATTTCCTGGAAATGTGTTCTGTTTGTGTTCTATTCCCTTGCTCTGTATGTCTCTTTTTGTGCCCCTAACTTCCTGTCTTTCTGTGACTATGGTTCTGTAGTATAATTTGAAATCAATCACTGTGTTAACTCCAGCATTGCTCTTTCTGCTTAGGATTGACTAATTTGTGCTTCCAAATGAATTTTAGTATTGTTTTTATAGTTCTGTTAATAATGTCATTGGGATTTTGAAGGAGTATACTAAATCTGTAGGTTTCTTGTGGTAATATAGTTGTTGTAATATTAGTGTGATATGAACAGCCTTTCTGTCTTCTAGTTTTTCAATGTCTCAAAGTTTCCATTGCTGAGGTCTTTCACCTCATTGATTAGGCTTATTCATAGATATTTATATTCTGGAAGATATTGTGATTTTTTTTCCCTGTCATGGTTTCATCCTGGTATCCTCCACAAATGAATGTGTTCTGAATGCTCCATCCCCAGCTGATGGCAGTTTTGTAATTGGAAACTTGTTGGAGTTGTGTCCTTGGGGGAAGGTTTATGGGTGTTATAAGCCAGCTTTCCTTTGCCAGTGTTTGGCACACCTTCCTGCTGCTCTTTGCAGTGCTATGGTGGAGGTGATGCACACCCCTTTGGCTCATGCCATCATTTTCCCTGCCATGATAGAGCTTCCCCTGGAGCCTGTAAGCTAGAATAAACTCATTCCTCCACAAGCCGCTTTTGGTTGAGTTCTTTTCTGCACAGCAACAAGAAAGTTGATTACAACAGCTTTGGTACCAGAAGTGGGGTCATTTGTTGCTGCTAAAACCCTGATTCTGTGGCTTTGGCCTTTTGAAACTGACTTGCAGGAGGAATGTGGCAGGATTTGAAACTTCAGCCTAAGATTCCTTGCAGTGCTCTAAGTACAGCTCAATGGACCATTCTGGTCAGAGTTGAAAGACCTGACTGCAGTAAGAACTATGGACTGTGAGGTTTGGATTATGAGGGTAAGAAAGGTCAGGACTGCCATGGAGGCAGTTTACATGAGTGGCTTGCTGTATTCTGCCTGCCTGTGTCCTGAGAACTTGTGCAGGGTTGATTTGCGTGGAAATGGACTGGTGTGAGCAGGTGGAGGTGGCACAGAAAGAAAGGAAAGCTTTAGACTGAAACTACTGTCCATTCAGCTACAGTTGTTGGAGAGATTACAACCATTGAGATTGGGCCAGGTGATCTGCATTGGAACAGCAGGAAGCATGAAGGGGCCTGAATGTTTTGTTCCCCCCTGGATTAACAAGTTGGTAGCCCACTTGGTACTATGGAGTAGAACAAATGCAGGAAGAGAGGGTCACTGGATTTGCAACATGGGTTTTGACCATGGGCAGTGTGAAGCAAGTGTGCTGGATTGCCTGCATGGAGGCCTGATGGAACCATGAGGATGAACCGTAGGTTGCAGTGGAGACTCAGTGAAATGCCACGACTACAAAGAGCTGCCAGCACTGGATGAAGTTTTCCCCAGACTGTGAGTAGCTGAGCTGGAGGGGTGGAATTGGAACTCTGAAGACCAGACACTGGTTATTATGAGACTTGGAGTTAAGAGTTTGATGTTTTAAATCTGTATTGGTTCAATCTGTTTTTGCTATGCCCAATGCTATCTTTTGCAGTGTGAATGTTCTGTGCCATTGTGGGTTTGCTTTTTGGTATTATGGCTCAGTTAAAAGAAAAACCATGGGGACTTATGGAGTTGAGCTGAACACATTGTATTTTACATCATGTATGATTATTAGTTTGTGGGGGCTAGGGGTGAACTGTCATGTTTTGATCCAGGTGTCCCCCACAAACAAATGAACGAGTTCTGAATGCTTGATCTCCGCTGATGGCAGTTTGGGTATTATCTCCTTGTTGGAGCTGTGTTGTTGGGGGGTGGGCTTATGGGGGTTATAGCCAGCTTCCCCTTGCCAGTGTTTGGCACACCTTCCTGTCAGTGTTTGCAGTGTTGTGGTGGAGGTAATGTTCACCCTCTGCTCATGCCACTAGAGAGCAATGCAAACCCAAGTTTGTTTCAAATACACAGTTGATGATTGGTAGCATGAGTTGAGGGAGTACCTAAAAAGGGTAATCAATTCCTAGAAGCTTCTTCCTAGTTAGGGTAGACACAGATGCCTCATCCATATGTATGGATTTGTGGTCAGACTCTGGGGCTTTCTAGTCTATGGGAAGAATGATCATGCAGACTCCAGCACAAAGTTCTCATGTCTTAAAGTACACCTTCCTTTACTTCTCCCAAGCCATCCAAGCCAGCATGGCACTGAGGTAGGAGCAAATCCCACTGGGCTGTTGGTTGCATACTCAGAGGAGGAATAGCCCAAGACAACTGTAACCAAGTAGAGGCAGTGCTGGCCAGAACAAACCTGAAGGTTTACACAACGTATGTCCTCCTGACACTGGCCCTGCTCCAAGGACCTTTTCTATAGGCAGGCCTTGGGGTGGAGGCCAGTAGAATCTGCCAAGTATTAAGTTTTGCCATTCTGGCACAGAGTTGTAAAGAAAATTCCCATGCTCAGCACTCTGTTCCACCCTCCAGCTAATAGTCTGGGGTGGGGGTAGTGTTGATAAAGGCAGCCTGACCACCAAGACCCAACCAATCTCACATGAATCAGGACCTAGACAGTCTCCTGGCACATCAGGCTAACGCACAAGCCTGTCCCAGGGAGGAGCAGATAGGTCTGTGGCTGGTATTAGGGTAAGTGTAAGAGGCTCTGTCTGTGAACACTGGCCTGGGTATAGCTATGCTGTCCAAGGTTGCAGGAGTTGTGGTCCATCTAAGACCACCTGAGTGTCAGCTGCAGGGACCTGCCTGGACCTCAGGGTGATGTACCTTAGACCCAACAGGCTGCCCCACCGGAGTGCAGCTATCCACTTGATGTTGGTTTATTTGTAGAGGCTTCAGCTACAAGCTCTGTTCTGCGTCTGGGGACCTTTGGTTTCTTCCTGGTCTGTCTCGCAGAGCATTACGACAAAGTCATCAGGGAACCAATGGCACGTCGTTGGCGTCATTTGGTTGTGTGCCAATCCCTTAATGAAATACTGTTGCTGTCAAGAATGGCATTAGTGCCTCCTGTGAGACACTGGTCAAAGTTGGGGAAGATAAGATTAGGGTGACAGGAACTGATACCATCAGGCAACTCAAGCTGTTATTTTAGTCAGCCACAATCTCTGGAGACACTTTTTAGGGTACCATCCATCTTGACACATGGCACTGGCTTTCAGTGTAGTCTGCTGTTCCTCAACACGGAGCTATGCTGACGCTTCATCACACAGCATCCCAGGTCTCCACCGTCAAAGCAGACACACGTGTTTACAGCCAGGTTCCCACTCCACCTCTGGAGTCTCTTTGGATAAGAACGTTTGCAGCTTAGTTCTGTTGTTGAGCCCAGGGCATTCAAACAAAGTCAAGTTCACTAGCTTCTAGTTTTTTTTCTGCTTAATGTGTGCTTACCTGCTGTGGTCTCTGAAATCAGGAAATCGGCTTCCAGCCTTCTTTACTCACATGTCACATCATCTCCTGAGTTGGTTTCCTGATGGCTTATCATTTCAAAACATTGTCACCAAATGTCTAATCTGATGACTTGGAACATTTAGGTGTGCTTTCTTCTGAATATCACACAAGCATCATGAATTTTAAATGCAGGAGTTAAAATTTCACAATTTTGTGCATCAGGATTGGAGCCAATTTGTAATTTGTACAAAATTACAGGATGGCTGATGAGACGGACGCTCCATTTTAGCACCTGCCTTTAATCCCAGCACTCAGTTGACCGAGGTAGGATATTTGTGAGTTCAAGGTCACTGCCTGGGCTAGAGTGAGACCCTACCTTGAAACACCCCTGCCCTCCAAATTTCCTCTAACTTTAAAAAAAATTTACTTTTTCCTTCTATAGTAGAGCCCCATCTAGAGTGAACTGACCTTTCCTCATGCTAATGGCCAAACTATCCAGCCTTTTGTTTTCCCCCAGCCTGTCACATTGTTTGTAAGGCATTTGTTCTGCTGAATATCCTAAGCTGGCTGGTTTGAGGGAGATGCATAAGCCTCATGTTTGATGCCCTACTCTGGACAGCTGTCATTACACACTTTAAGAAGTAAAGTGATTGGTGAGCCCCAGCCCAGCAAGGCTCCCGGGGGACACAGAGCAGTGGAAAGATGGGATGGGAGCTGACATGTGCATTTTCTCTTTGGTTCATCATGTGATTCTGAGTAAGGTCCTAACCTCTCTGACCATGTTTCTATTTATGAAACACACTGTGTTGAGGACTGATAATAGCCTTTGTAAATTATCTTTCTTATTGATCTCCAGCTCTGCTCTGAGATTCCTAGTCAGGGACTAATTTCTCTGAGGAGAACCCTATTTGGGGAGGCAGATACAACTACTTTCTGAATTAGCCAAGTTGTGGGCATGCTAGTAGAAGCTCTGTTGATCTTCCCAGCCTGGATGGCCTCACAGTGTTGTGGAAGGCCAGGCTGGGTAATGCATGCCAGAACCGACTGGTGACAATGGCAGTCTGAAAAAGGAAAGGTCAAGGTTTTCCCCAAGATGTATCCAAAAAAAGCCATTATTGGGCTATAGGAAAGTTTTCTGTCTCAAAACATTGGCAATAGCCCTCTACTTCTAAGATAAAATGTTTATGTGAATTTAAGGAAACCTTGAAAAAACATACCGTGCATTAACTGACAAGGCTATTTCTTTGCAGTTTACTTCTGCATGCAGTCAATGAAGAGACTCATTTCCCTTGTGTTTTGTGACTTTTTTTTTACCCAAGAAAGTTTGTTAAAATCTCAAGTCCAATATTTATTGTAGAAACATGTAAATGATAAGATATTTGAAAGTAAAAATTTCCATGTTATTTAACACCATCCTTAGAAAAGACTTCCTGTTTCTCTGTATTTTCTCACAGTACTCTGGGCATTCCTGTCTGCTTACTGGCTTTTAGTCACAGAGTCTGTTTGGTCGTTCTGTTCAACTCTAAGTCCCATAGGGTCAAGGACCAGACATTTTCATCTGGCAGGACCAGCTAGATTGGTGCTTAGTTCAAGGTAAAAACCTTTTGTGGAGCTGAATTTCTGGTAGGTTTTAAGAGACGAAAGATGAATAGATATGCGGTCCTTCTCTGACAAGCTCACCAAAGAGAAAGTTAGTTAGCAATACAAGGAAAAGCCAATAAAAATTTTCTGAGCAAATGTGAACTAGTTACTGAGGAAATGCAAGCAAGAACTGAGGTTCTTGCTTGATCTCCTCAGTAGCTGCACCCCGTAGTCTGCCTGCCTCTACACAACATTCTGTCCACAAGCCCTATGCTTGCCCTGCTGTGGGGATGCCAAGGCCTCTGCGTGGAAAGGCAGACGAGTCACCCACAACTCCACTTTGCTTCCCTAGTCCGTTCAGCTACATGCATGTTGATTCACACTCGGCCATTGGGACAGCAGGCAGAATGCGGACTCCTTTGAAATAAGGGGCCTGCTTCTTGGGGCTATCCTGTACCACCACAGGTAAGGGATGGAAAGGACCAGCTTCACAATGGGGTCCTTCACCCCCCACCCCAATTGAGGCTTCTAAAGAAATTTCAGAATGTGGTATATTTTAGTAAATGTCTGAAATGTGCTTGAAGAGCATGCTGTTTTGGGTGGAATGGTATAATGACATTATCCTGGACTATTCAGGCAGGCCCAATTAAAAAAAAAACAACATTTATTTGAGAAGGAAAGAGAGGGAGATGGGTGAGAGGGAGGGAGAGAGAGAAGGATACCAAGGATCTCTTGCTGCTGCCAACTCCAGATGCATGCATCACTTGTGCATCTGGCTTTAAGAGGGGAAGGGAGAGAAAGAGACACAGCCATGTTCTTTTGCTGCTGCAAACAAACTCCAGATACATGCAGCACTTGCGCATCTGGGTACCTGGATCGGAACCCAGGCCAGCAGGCTGCACAAGCAAGGGCCTTTAACTGCTGTGCCATCTCTCAACCTTTTTTTTTTTTTTTTTTTTTTTGAGGTAGAATCTCACTCTAGCCCCAGGCTAACCTTGAATTCCTGGCAATCCTACCTCAGCCTCCTGAGAGCTGGGATTAAAACCACCATGCTTTCAAAAGCTTTCATAGTCAGCAATTACTGAGCACATGATTGTTGTACTCACTCAGTAATTTATTAACTATGTTTTTGGACTTGTTCAGTATGTATTTCCTTGGTGCCTTTTTCGGTCTCTGAAATTGATGCTTCATTA
>PVHP010039734.1:0-16213 GCA_004024765.1 Zapus hudsonius | reverse complement strand
CCACAGCCCTCCACCACATCCCCCACCACATCCCCTTACCACATCCCCCCACCACATCCCCTCACCACATCCCCTCACTACACAGCACTGAAGAACATTCCACTTGGGTGTTTTTCCTGTGACTGAAGCCCACAGAGCACCCAGAGCATTGGAGGAGCTTGTGTTGTGGATGGGAAGGTAGCACATAGCTTAGATCCAAAGTGTTGAGAGCAATACCGGGTAAACCTGGGTGCCACCCATCTTGTGTGCACCCACCCCGTGTGCCTTCTTAGAGCTCCTTAAGAACCATGCCTTCTAATCTTAAGGTAATATGTACTATGTCATCTTAAAAATTAAGGTTGAGGACTGCTGCAGAGATAGCTCAGTAGGGAGAATGTTTGCCCTCCAACATGAGGACTTAAGTTTGAGCCCCTCTACCTAGATAATCCCAGCATGGGGCAGGTGGGCACAGGTGGGTCCCTGGGTTTGCTGGCTGGCCAGTTTAACTTAATTGGTGAGTGTCAGACCAATGAAAAACTCTTTCTCAAAAACAAATGGACAGTGTCCCTGAGGATGTTATCCTGTGGCCTGCACATGCATCTGAACATGTACACAGATGCGTGTGTGCACGTGCATGCGTGCACAGACACACACACATAATCACAGAAAACAAGATTTTGGTAAAGGAATGGTGGGGAGGGAAAGATCTGGCAGGGTGGCAGAGGAGCCCAGCTGGTAACATCTGCTCCATTTCTCTTTCCAAACCAGCAATACCAGGCAGGTTCATGGCATCAAGAAGGAGGAGACACGAGGGAGCCTGCCCACGCCACCCCTCCGCTGCAGCTCCCGGGGACAGAGTGTCCATTCCCAGCATTCCTCGGGGCTCTTGGTTAGTGACCTCTTCAGTTTCTGTAACCTAGTGTCGTAGTCAGCCACACAGCCTCTGGGATGAATCTCCAAACCAGACACAATTTTGGGGAGGAAAGTATTTATTGAAGTAACAGATCCAGGGGAAGTTAAGGAAAAAGGCTGGCTCCCTTTCACAGAAGCAAGCAGAGAGAGAAACCCACCACCAGCACCTCAAGCAAGCAAGCAAGCACACTGTAACACTGTAGCTCACAAAAATGCAGAACTGCCAGACTGGGGTTCCGGCTTTTCTTTTGCATATTTATCGCTAGTATTTTGCATCCGATTTGAAATACCTCAGGGCTAGGCCCCAGGAGGCCAGGCCAAAGTGACACCTCCTCCAGCCAGAGGTCTGGAGACAATTCACAATTATAATAAACACAATTATAATAAATTCTATTGGGGGACATCTATTCAAGCTATCACACCTAGCATGGGAGTGTCCATGGTGGTGGTGTTGTGGGCACCCTGTAGGTGTTGGCTCTTCTATTTGTCACGTGGTAGGCTGTGGAAATGGCCCAAGGCCACTCTTGGAAGCATCAGACAGCACTCAGCTGTGTGTCCCCAGCACAGCAAGGTGCTTTGTGCTGCCCTTCATGCAGAGATCCATTGTACACACACGCTCCCTTCTCCTGTCATTCAGACGTAACTGTACTAGCAATGAACTCCCTATGCTTCATTGCTTTCTGCGTTAAATCTTGTCTCTTGGAAAGCCAAAAAAAATCACCTTTTTTCTAGAGTCACTTAATTGGGCCTCATCCACAATGTAGGCCATGTTGTTGCAGTTACTTCTCATGGCTGGGGCAAAACACCCAACCAAAGCCAGCTGATGGGAGGAAAGGTTGATCCTGGCTTACAGTCTTGAGAGGAAGCTTCATGATGGTAGGGGAAGATGGCAAGGCTGAGGCTGGACATCACGTCTTGCCACAGCAGGTAGAAGACAGCAGCCAGAGGGCGACCTGCCCCCTAAGCCCACCTCTAGCAACACTCCGCCTCCCAGATGGACACCAGCTGGGGACCAAGCATTGAACGCACCTGAGTTTGGTTAGGGGGGACATCTGAGTCAAACCACCGTGCATATCTTATTCTTTCTTCATTTTACTTTCTGGATTATCAGACCCCTTTGTTATAGCAGGCTTGGCAGAATGTCTGCACATAGGTATACTTTATGGAATCCGTCTTTCTGGCCCATTTTCTAGAGGATTAGGGAGCATGTGTGCTGGCATGTCTCTGCCCCGTGCTCCATTTGGACAAACAGCAGCTGATGATGGCTGACTGCTATCTACCTGGAAATGTGCAGCATGCTGACCCACTGTGTTTGCTTCTTGTTTCTGCAGGAACTGTCAGCACAGGAGACCGCAGATGATCTCAAAGGTAGAGCAATGATCTTGTCTCCTGTGTAACCACAGCCATATTCTGAGGGGAGGTGGAGGGTATTTTGTGAAACAGATTGACTTAAATAAGAACCATATTAAAACTGCAATTATTGGGCTGGAGAGATGACTCAGTGGTTAAAGGCACTTGCTTGCAAAGCCTGCCAACCTGGGTTTGATTCCCTAGTATCCACATAAAACCAGATACATAAATTGGTACATATGTCTGGAGTTTGTTTGCAGTGGCAGGAGACCTGGCATGTCCATTCTTTCCTTTCTCCTCTCTCTCTCTCTCTCTCTCTCTCTCTCTCTCTCTCTCTCCCCCTTTTTCTCTCTCTCTCGCACTCTCTCTCTCGCACTCCCTCTCTGCAAATAAATAAACAATATTTTCTAAAAAACTGCAGTTAGTTGTTAACTTCATTTCCTTAAGTCTTAATTATAATAATTTTCTTTTCAGAACTTACTATTATGTCTACATTTAAATCGTGATGCTTTATGGGTCACATTTCATTGTTTCTTCAATATGCATCTTGTTTTCACATGGCTTGTCATGGGACACATTTATCACTGACACTCAACCATTTTGTTACTGCGTTCATATCAAACTGGAGGAATTGTGAGGCATTCCATCAGCTACAGTTCTTTTAGGTTGTACATGTCATTTTGGAAAGCTTAATTTTAATCTAAATTTGTTTTGTTTTACTTTTTTGCTAAGAAATTTTTCATTTTGTTCTGTCTTGTCCTATTTGTCAAGTGTCATAAGGTTTAGAAAACCTTTATTGTCTTTTGGAAGCCTTCCTTTTTCTGTAATTTCCCCCAGGACTACTATAAATTTATAATATTTAAATTTTTTTTAATTTTTATTTATTCATTTTCAAGCAGAGAGATGAGAGAGAGAGAGAGAGAGAGAGAGAGAGAGAGAGAGGAGAGAGAACACCAGGGCCACCACCTTGTGGGTCTGGCTTATGTGGGACCTGGGGAATTGAACCCGGGGCCTTAGGCACTGGAGGCAAGTGCCTTAACCGCTGAGCCATCTCTCCAGCCCTATTTAAATTTTCAAAGTAGTGTAACATTTTATTTTCTGGAAAACAGCTGAAGTTAACACCATGCTCTTAATCTTTAACATGAAGTTTGATTATCCATTCTTCATCTATGTTCCATTATAACAAAAGTAAACGGTCCCTTTCTTGTTTTTTTTTTTTTCAAAGGTAGGGTCTCACTCTAGGCCAAGCTGACCTGGAATTCAGTCTGTAGTCTTAGGCTGGCCTCAAAGTCACAGTGACCCTCCTACCTCTGCCTCTCAAGTGGTGGGATTAAAAGTGTGCACCACCATGCCTGGATAACAATCCCTTTCTCTTGTCGGCATAATTGCCTCTGAAATAAAGTGCACATTGTTGAAGCTTATCCTATGTAATTTCATAAATACTATTCCTTCATGTCCATTTTCATACGTGATATGAAAGCACATATTTTTCCTCATAGTGAATTGCCATGCTCTTCTGTATCAAGTGTGCTGTAGCTTTTAACTTCCCCACACACTTCTTGTCCTTTGAATATGTTTTCTTGTCTTTGGCCTTCCCCGTTTAATGAAAACAGTCATTGTCCTTCCTAATTCCATGTCCTGGACATTGACACAGATTTTTCACAGCCCTGGTCATTCTTAGACTCCGTAGGTAGCATTGGAACTCACTCCCAACTACTCAGTCCTGTGTCTCTTAGCAGCTCACACCAGAGCAGTGTGTGCCATTTCTTCATTAATCCAATTGTGTACAATTCCAAGGCTAACCTGGGCTGCCTGTCTCAAAAGAACCTTTTCTTTATAAATAAATAAATAGATGATAAATTGACCAGCTTATGACATGATTTTTTTTTTTTTTGGTTTTTCGAGGTAGGGTCTTGCTGTAGCCCAGGCTGACCTGGAATTCACGATGTTGATTCAGGGTGGCCTTGAACTCATGGCAATCCTCCTACCTCTGCCATGAGTGCTGAGTACCCAAGTACCCATGAGTACCCAAGTACTGGGATTAAAGGTGTGCGCCACCACGCCCGCCTCAACATGATGGTTTTTGTATAGTTGCTTTGGTGTCCAACACCACCACAATCCATTAGAAATAGTCTCAGCACCTTGGACAGAAATCTACCAATTACCCATCATCCCTCAAGCTCCACAGCGCCCCTGTCTCTGCTCTCCTTTCTGTCCTCATAGATGGCACCATATAAGATGTAGCCTCTTTCAGTTAGTCTGCTTTCAATTTCAACTGATATGTCAGTGCTCCATCCCTTTTAAACGTAGAGGACTTTTCTACCAAATGGCTAAGCCATATTTTATCTGTAAATTGATGAACACTTGAGTGACTTAAAACTTTTAATCGCTTTGGAATGGAGATGCTTTTCCTTTTCCAATCTTTTTTTCCTTGACTTATTGCTTTGGCTAGCTTTCTCAGTACTGTGTCAATCAGGAATAGCACAGAACATCACTACCTTGTCTGTGGTCTCATGGGGAAAGCTTTCCGTCTGTTATCATAAGTATCATGGTGGCCTTGAGTGTTTCATAGAGAGCTTTTGTCGGCTTACAGAATTCCCTCATAATCACACTTGGTTGAGTGTTTTGAATCATGAAAGGACATTGAATTTTGCTAAATGCTTGTCAAATGTTTTTGTATCTGTTAACATGATTGTGTTTGGGTGCTCTTGTCATTGTACCTGTCTTGGAAATATGTGTTTTATTATGATGTCTTTCTTGTGTGTTGTGACTGGATATACAGTATGTCTACTGTATGTGTATCAAATGTCTACAGTATTGCATCACATGTGTACATTACACACTACACACCACACGCACCATGCACATAGCATGGTTACCATGTGTACTTAGCATACATAACATGTATGTGGTGTGCATTGCACTACATTGCACACATGCATGCATATGTGTAGGGATGAAGACGTAGAAGAGCCAAGGGCTGTGCTCCAGGGCCATGTGACAGTGGGGATGGAGAATGGAGACAGCAGAGGCAGAGGCCAGGGTGCTGTTGAGCTTCCTACAGGCTCAAGATGGTCCCCCAAACACCAAGAATGGTGTGGGGTGACATGTCTATCAGAATGAAGTCATTGACTCATAGTGACAAGCTAGTTGACAGTTGGGCCAGAACCTTCCATGTCTTGTTTTCACAGCTCAGACTCGTGAGGCCTTGACCCAGCAAAAGTTAAACTCCCAGTCATTGTTTTTTATTTATTTTATCCTTTTAATAGTGTGTGTGTATGTGTGCGTATGTGTGTGTATGCGTGTATGTGTATGTGTGTATGTGTGTGTGCACGTGTGTACATGTGTGCGTGTGTGTGTGCACATGAAGGTCAGAGGACAGTCACAGGTGTCAGTCCTCACCTTCCACCTTGCTTGAGGCAGGGTCTCTTGTTGTTCACTGCTGTGCACATCAGGCTAGCTGGCCTGTCCTTGCTCCTGCCTCATTTTAAGTTCACCAAGATTACAGACTGTATCTGGTTTCATCTGGTTTTATGTCAGGATCCCAGCTCAGGCCAGCATGTTTGCACAACAAATGCTCTTAGCCACTGAACCAAGTCCCCGGATGTGGTGTATGCCTGTAATCCCAGCACTCAGACGTGGAGACAGGAGGATTAGAAATTCAATGTCATTCTTGGTTACGTAGTGGGTTCAAGGCCAGCCTGGGATCCATGTGACCCTTTCTCAAAAAAAAGAAAAAAAAAAGAAAAGAAAACTTTTGGTCTAATGACTCAGTAAGCATCCATGGCATGTCTGTCTCATTACCTTCTTGATCATTTCACAGGTGCCATTCTGTCAGAAGATCAGCCTGAGGTGGCAGTGGTATCAACTACCTCGCCTGGCATCAGGTTGGAAAGCTTACCTGCTTCTCAGGTGCGCACACCAGAACTTGTGTCCAGGCCAGCAGGACCCATGAAGCCACTTACCGCAGAAATGCTCATCAATGGGAAAGGGAAGGCGCGAGGGACCACAGGCCAGCGTCCATCCCGCCACAGGTCCGAGGGGGGTTTGGTGGACACAGGAGCCATGAAGAAGTTGCCACACCTGTCGTTGTCCCAGTACGACTTACTAGAAACTGATGTCTCCTTCCAGCCATGGGGCACTGAGAATTCAGCCTTGCTTCCCGAGGCTGTCAGTTGTCCCCAAGGTTCCACCATGGGACAGGTGCAGAGCAAGATGCCACAGGACAGCCTGAGCAGCAGCTGCCAACAGTGCGACACAGTCCTGGCTGAACCCACCGAGGAGCCAGCCAGCACCTCCTGTCAAGTAGACCTGCCCTTGAACCAGGAAGTGGACCAATCAGATGGGGAGGTCACTGTGACTTTGATTGACACCTCCCAGCCTGGAGAGCCTCTGAGTCTGCAGGAGCCCATTAAAATCGTAATTACCATGAGCAGTACCCCGAACTCCATGAGCGACGTGGAGAACTCCCTGCATCTGAAGGTGTCCAGCTCAGATAGGACTAGCTTCAGGCCAGATGCAGAGCCAGAAGGCCCAGGAATGACCAGTCCTGCAGACCCTGAGCTGGTTAGAATTCCCGTGATCACCCTGGAGCTGTCTGAGGATGGAGGAGGAGGCACCTCTTGTCCCCAAGACAATGAGAATAAAAGGACTCCCGAGAGACTGAAGGTAGAGATGTCCTCCAATTTATGTTCTGGTTATGGATCTGGGGACACAGAGAGTGCCACTAAAGACTGCAGTCCTGCCCCAAGGAGCACCCGGGAGCCAAAGGTGGCCTCCGAGTGTGAGGAGGGCAGGGAGGGCCAGGCTAACCTCGACCCAGCCTCTTGCAAGAGACATGCTCGCGTGCTCAGCGTGGACAGTGGGACCGATGTGTTCTTGAGCAGAAGCTCCACGGAGGCTGGCCACGATAGAGAGAAACCCATGCCAACCTCCAAGTCGGACTTGGAGGCCAAGGAGGGACAGGTTCCAAATGAGTCCAACTTCCTGGAATTTGTCTCCTTGTTGGAATGCATCAGTACATCCAAGGCGGTGGCCTCTGATGGGCTGCAGGGCTTGGCAGAGCAGAAGGGAGCAAGCAGGTGCCCAGAAGGTAAGGCTCCTTCTGCTTCTCTGAAGATGCTGTAGCAGGGGCGATTCCCTCATCCCATGCCTGTCATCTGATCTCGTTCATTCCTGACAATACCAGGCCATCCTTTGTTGCTTGGCTTTGTGGGCCATGCTTGTGAGTGTAGTAATACTAAGCGCTCTCTCTCTCTCTCTCTCTCTCTCTCTCTCTCTCTCTCTCTCTCTCTCTCTCTCTCTCTCTCTCGGCTTTGTGGGCCATGCTTGTGAGTGTAGTAATACTAAGCGCTCTCTCTCTCTCTCTCTCTCTCTCTCTCTCTCTCACACACACACACACACACACACACACACGGAGCATCCATCATCTGAAATGTTCCAGATTTGGAACATTCACATACAAGGAAATATTTTGGAATAAGACTCGAGTTGAAATATAACCTTCATGCCTAGCTTTGGTCTCATTCATGTTCCATGTGGACCCACCCCCACACCCGAGGGTAAGCTTATACCTCTGGAGTCTGAGATCAAAAAGTGGGGAGGTGACTCAGCAGTTGTTGTTTTTAAGAAGAGGAAGGTCCTGAAGTCTGTGCTGCTCCTGGGCCCATCCTGAAGTTTGGCGGGAGCACACCAGGGGAGGCGGGGCTTGGCCGGGCTGGAGTGGTTCATCCCGCTGGTCTCAGGGAGTAAGCACCCACAATGGGATCCAAGAGTCTGGTGGGCGAGCATGGACCTGGCTTCTGCTGATCCGGGCAGAGAGAGAGCGGGCATTCTCCCGAGTGGTGGTGGCGATGGCAGCAGTGGCAACGGGGGACCCGGACAGCCGTGGAGGTGTGACCATGGGCCCGAGAACCCCGGGGGAATGTTACAGCTCTGGAAACATGGCTTCCTGTGTGTTCAGCTCATGGGGACACGGTTCCCCTTGTGTTCAGCTCTGGTAACGGGCAATGACCCGGGGAAAGGTGGAAATATTCCCATTTATTGTAGGAACACCATTGGTTACAGAAGCAGGAGGAGGGAGGGGAACAAATGGGCAAAGGAGATTGGCAGTGACCAGCAACCTGTGAATGTCTGCTTTGCATGTAGACGTGAGCCTAGGCTCGTATTAGATGGTGGGGGCAGAGGAACTGTCACCTTCCAGGCATAGCGCAGGTGCAAACTTGGATTCATGTGGCTTGCTTAGAGAGGGAGTTTTAGGGCCAAGGGTGGAGATGGGGAAATGCCTACCAGGTTTGCCAGGGTTTCAGACCTGTTTCTCAAACACCCTTTGTCCTCCGTGTCCCATTTAGCAGTACCAACAAGCAGTTATGAGGACATGAGTTTGGATCCCCAGCATTCATGTAAAAGGCGGGTGTGGTGGGATGCAGCTGTAATCCCAGTGCTGGGGAGGCAGAGACAAGAGCATCCTCAGCATTTGCTGACTTGCTAGTCTAGGGAAATTGTTGAGCTACAGCTTCAAGCACACATCCTGTCTCTAAGGATAAGGCAGAGAGCCGTTGAGGAAGACCTCCGTGTCTACCTCTGGCTTCACGCGTGTGAGCATGTGTGTGCCAAGGCATGCACACCACACATTTCTCAGAGGAGGCATACCATGTGCTCCTCTTTCCTCTCTGAGGCAGGACAGAAAGACAGGAATGATGGGAGTGGAAGACGGCCATTCTGAGTCTGGATGAATCCTCTTGCCAGCCAAGGATCAAGAAGTCCTGGACAGTTAAGGACATTGGTGGGGAGGTTATGACAGGGACATGAAAGTCCCCGAGTGCTTTGGTATTTCACATTAAGCTTTCGGCCTAAGCCTCTCTGGCCTTCAAGTATGCCCTGCGTCTTCCCAGTCATTGTCTGGGAATCTCTCCAAGAAAACTCAAACCCTTGCTTGTGGGGAAACCATCCTAACATCCTGTCATCCCATGATGTGCTTGGGAGCCTATCTACTGAACACAAGAAGGTCCTTAGCCACCTGGTGGATGTAACTTAGGAAGACACGTTTCCCACCCTCTCTTGGGAAGCCCACCCCCATGCTCTCAGGTGTGTCTTCTCCTCCCAAGCGCCTCCCTTGTACTGACCCCCATGCTGAAATCTGTGCTGAACTTTACTCCTAACAAACTCCAGCCCTGCTTCATCCTGGCTCTTCCAGAAACTCTCTTTGGCAGTGGAGTCAGAAATCCTGTCTTCACCTGAGTAGAAGTCTCTGAAAAGAACTCCTCAGGCGTGACATGGATCTATGTCCCGGGCCAGTCATACTTTCTCCCTGGGGACAGGAGGATGTCTAGGACTTGATAACTAGCTTGTCTCACCAATCATTGAGTTCTGGGTTCAGTGCGAGACCCTGTCCCATCAAAATCAAGTGGAGAAGAGGAAGACACCACCATCAGTTTCTGGCCTCCACACTTTGCCTCCACATGCTCTGTTCAGCCACACCACACATACATACATATGCAGAAAAACATGAGGAGAAACTGTGGTCCTGGTGTTTACCTATCCATATCCCACCCAAGAGAGAGGGACCTACGAGCCAAGGGAGATGAGCGAATGATGCCAGCCCCAGGCAGCGTGAAGGGAAGAGCCTCCTCAGCAGGCCTCCCTGCGGTTTCTGAATGTGGCCGGTAGCTGGTTACAGTGATTTGTTGTGATATCACTTTTCTCATGACTGCGGTTCTTGACAACTGAGCACTGCGTGCCTGACAGGCTGTCAAAGGAAACGCAAACATTCTGAGCCAGAGTGTTTCTGGCGGAGGAGTCACAGATGTGCTGGGAATGCTGTACGTGGAGAAGCCAGCAGCTCCTCTGACGAGGAAGATGTCCAAGGACAGAACATGGTGTGAGGGCTGTGGTGATGTCAGACACATCCGTGCAGTCTCCTCCAGGAGAGCTTGGCCGGGCCCAAGCATGCGTCTTCATAGGATCTCTGGGTTCACACTTCTTGCTCTCAACCTTAGCTCAGGCTGAGTGGATTCACACCTCTCACTGTCATCCTCAGGCCCAGGCTGAGGTGGGTTCACACCTCCCACTGTCATCCTCAGGCCCAGGCTGAGGTGGGTTCACACCTCTGTCATCCTCAGGCCCAGGCTGAGATGGGTTCACACCTCTCACTGTCATCCTCAGGTCCAGGCTGAGGTGGGTTCACACCTCTGTCATCCTCAGGCCCAGGCTGAGGTGGGTTCACACCTCTGTCATCCTCAGGCCCAGGCTGAGGTGGGTTCACACCGCTCACTGTCCTCCTCAACCCTGGCTGAGGTCCTTCAGAGCTGATAGTTTATGCAGAGGACGATCTTCAAAGCGGCCACTGGAATGTGTTCACACTCAAGCCAGACATGTTCCATTTTGTCATGTGTCATCAACCCGGACCTTCAGAAGATTCTAGAGATTGAGGGGGGGGACTCAGGTGGTGAAGTATTTGCCTCGCATGCACAAAAGCTCAGTCCCTAGTATCCATGTAACAAGCCCGACGTGGGCCTGAAACCCTGGTGCTTGGGAAGTCGAGGCAGGAGGATCCCTGTGCTTGATGCCCAGCCAGCCAGAGGGATAAAAGGTGGATGGTGTTTCTGAGGATGACACCTGAGGATGTCCTCTAACCAGGGGGCAGGGCACACATTCAAACCACCACAGTGATCCTCCTTCCTCAGCTTCCCCCGTGTTGGGACTAAAGGCATGCACCAGTGTGTCTGGTATTATGTCTTTTTTCTAATCAGAGAACTGGTTTTCTTTTCTGTTTTTTTTTTCTTTGTCTTTGTGACTGGGGAGGATGAGGTCAGCACCCACCTGCAGGCTTTGCAGGGAGAAGCAAAAAGAATCAAGGATGGAAACCAAGAGGGATGGCTTTCTGGCGGCCAGCCAGAGCCAGCCTGTTTGCCTAGACTGGCTTTTGGTTTGTCCCAGAGCTCAGTCTTTCTCTGGTGTTTACCTATCTCAGCTCCAGCAATAAGTCCCCTCTTCTTTTTTTCCAGTGTATTTAACTTTAGCGTTTTACTGTCCACTTTTATTTTAGCTGTTACATTCTCCAGGCAAGGTCAAAAGATAAAACCACTGCCAAGAAGTAGCTAAATTGACACCAAGGACACAGAGGGACATCTCTGACTCTCAAGGACCCTTCCCTAACTGCTCAGCATGTCTCCTCCTCCTCCATCATTCTCCAGGGTCTCTTCTACCTTTGGTTTGATGACTGACATTTGGAGAATGAGTGAGTAAAAGGAAGCACGAGATTTTAAAGTGTTAAGTGGGGCCTTAGCCTTGAACCATCCAGGATGGTTTCTGTGGTCGTTTTTCATTGGCAGCTGTGCCTTTGTGGGTTAGGAGCCAGTGAGGCTGGTGGGGAGGTTTCCAACAGGGTAAGTCAGGGTCACTGACGAGTTAGGTCAAGGGAGTCCCCGAGTCTGTAGGCAGAGTAGATGGTGTCTGTAGATGCATAAGCAACTTGTCTGGAAAAGCAACCAAGCAAACAAACAAAATATATATTTCTATTTACTTAGTAGCATTTGAACTTGGAGGAGATATGTAGATTTTTGTTCTCTTTTGCATGTGTGTACGTGTGTGTGATGTGTGTATATTCACACGCATGTAGGCCCATGTGTGTGTGTATCCTTAGGCTGACATGATGCTTTTTCTCAACCTTTATTAACTCAGGGAGGGCCTCTCACTTGAACCCAGGGCTCACGGAAGCGAGTCACCTTGTCCTGAGAATCCCTTTCCTCTGCCTCCTAAGCACTGGGATTATAGGCAGGCTGGCACATCTGTCTGCCTGGCATTTATATGTAAGTTGGTCCTGGGGAAACGAACTCAGGTCCTCATACTAGTATGGCACAGACTTTATACAGTGTTCTAATTACTTTCTCGTTGCTGTGACAAAACACTCTACCAAAAGCAGCTGATTGACAGAAACCAAGAACAGTGAACCAGCCTCTAACACCCCAAGCACACCCCCAGCACCACAAATCCAAAAAGGCTTCACCTCACAACTGCCACCATCTGGGGACCAAGCATTCATAATACACGAGGATACGGAGGGCATCTCATTCAAACCACCTCATACAGTGAACCGTCTCCCAAGCCCATTTTTTAAGGGAAGAACAAGGTTTATTTTCATCTTAGCGTTTTGAAAGGAAACTGATCACAGCAGGAGCAGACAGTCAGCATCGCATCCTCACATCAGCAGGGATGAGACAGAGAGAGCCGGAGAATGCTTAGCTAACTTTCTCCAAGAACGTAGCCCATGGGATGGTACTTCCCACAGTTGGGTGGGTCTTCCCACCTCAATTAATCTGATTTCGAAAGTGCCTAACAGAAACAGACTTTCCAGATTTGTTTCCATGCTGATTCTAAATCCTGCAAAGTTAACAACCAGTAATTAATCGTGACAAGTCTACCCCTCATAAACTTGACATTCAGACATAAATATATTTGTTTGCTTTTTCTTCTCTAGCACAGGATAACCTGAAACTCACTGTGTAGTCCCAGGCTGGTCTTGAACTCATAGGGTGTTATAATGCTCCTGACATGATAGGTTCCCTTTCAGAAATGTCTTCCAAATGGGCATTGGAACAAAATTAACATTGTCAGTTGAAAAGGGAAGAAGGGGGCGTAGCAAGGCATGATCAGACCAAAGCAAGACCCAAACCCAGAAGGGCAGACTCAAATCTTGCTGTTCCATGTCTGGTATCTATCTGGGCATCAAGATAGGACCATCCAGGCTTGGGGAGCTCCACCCTTCCAGCTGTGCCCGTCTTGGGGCAGTTTTGTTCCAAATCTGCAGCATTCCTGGGCAGATGTCCTCTGGTTCTGGGAATGCTCACATCCTGGTGTCTCCATGGCAACTCACGAGTTATTCCCAGCTTCATGCAGCAGCCCCTCAGGACCTCCTTGCAGGAGCTCTGACTCTGCCACACATCGTCTGATCTCAGCAGCTTTCTGGAACTGTGTCACAGCACTCCGCTACCTCCTAAATCTTGCATCTCTCACGTTTCCAGAACCATCGCGGCATGGCTGATGCTGACAAGCTCTGCTGCTAGCTTGGGACTCTTGATGCAAAAGACCCAGCTCTCACTTCAAAGAGGAGAAGAGTTAGTTTATTCTGGAGCCAAATATGAGTGACCCAGGAACACAGATTCAGGTTACCTAGAATTCCATGTTCCATTGTGTTAACAATTTCATGAAGGTTTGATAGTGACAAAAACAAAGGAAAGTTATAAATCAAGACACTTTTCAAATACGTTTGGCTGACCATCAGGTAGACAGGTTCCAGCAACGTGGGGAAATCTCCACCATAGGCTTCTGAGGCTGTCTGATGACATTCTTAGCCCTTGGGTTGGTGGACGCTTGGGGGTCTGTTCTTACATTCCAAAGACACACCTGACCAACTGATAGTTACCAGGGTGTTAGGTCAAACACAGAGATGGGCAATGAATGTCTAGTGAGGGGCTAATGCTAGTCCAAGGTAATATGGCTCTGATCTGGCCACGTTCCAGCCCTCTGTGATCAGGGGAGTTTTAGCAGACCATTGAGCCTTGCTGGAAGTAGGTGAAGCAGATACAGTGCTTTTCTGGGAACTTTAGTTCACAGGACAAAGCCTGCTACTCTTGGACGATAACTACAGAGGTCTTTGCATGTCTTCTAGGCTGACAAAGAGAACTAGGTGGCTGTGTGTGAGCAGGGCATACCCCCAGTTAAGGTGCTCTTCCTTCAAGTGAACTTGGAATTGCACAGGACAGAGCCTCTGATGGGTGAGGTTTTGTCCTGAAAGCATCTTTCATATTGTCTCAGTGTGACCCAGGAGATATCTCTCCAATGGTGTTGCTCTGTTTAACAATCGCATCTGCTTTCTCAGCACCCGCCTGAATATTGTCCCAAGACTTCATCTGTCCAAAGGGTGAGTTAAGCGTGAGTGTTGCTCTCACAGGAGCCTGACAACTGTTTCGAGGAAGAAGTCTATCATGGTGGGGAATGCATGGCAGGAGCAGACATCCGGTATCACACCATCACACCAGCAGGAAGGAAGGAGAGAAAGCTGGACCACTTGTTTGTTTTTGAGACAAGTTCTCACTTGCTATGGAGACCAAGCTGGCCTCATACCTATGATGGTCCTTTTACACCTCTGCTCCTTCAGTGCTGGGATTATGGGTGTATGCCACCATGCTGTTTTGAAGCCCAGGCTGGCCTAGATTTCACAGCAATGCCTCAGCCTCAGCCTCCCACGTGCTGGGATTACATACCTGAGTCGCCAGGTCTGACTCCTGCTCTGGTGTCTGGTTTGTTAGTCTACTTCCCAGCGTGTTCACACCAATTTCTGGTACATTAACATGAAAAGCTGTGTTTTTCAGATCATGGCTCCCAGGGGAGCAAGGAGGAAGCAGTGGACAGCGACAGGGCCTGCAGACACGATCCCAAGCCAGGAAAATCCGACCTGCCCGGCAGCCAAGACCACGCAAGCTCCAGCCCCGTGTTCACACAGCCTGTCAAGACCACAGCACTGTAAGGGAGACCTGGTCACTTAGCATGTGTGTGGGCAAGCTCCCCACACCTGCTGCTGCTCTTAAACCACCGTGGAGGGAGGGTCCAAGGAAATCCAACCATTCTGAAACTTTTACTTCTGTTAAGTTTCCAGGGCAATAGACAAAGACAGATCATCTACAGGGTCACTTCCCAGCAAGACAGCTCTGTCTTACAAGTCATCAGTGGTCCGGAGACCTCGGTGCAAGAGGACATATCTGTGGATGCTATGCATGTCTTCATCGACGAACTCGGTGAGTCTCCGTGTTCCGATGCTCTCACGGAGCTGCTTTGCAGTGGTACCATTGCTTGCGTGTTCTGCACACGGGGCTTGGAAAGAGTGTGTTACATTTGCCTCAGGACCTTTGCCCAGATGTTCATCTTTATACCTTCATTCTGAGTGGAATCTTTCAGGAAGATCCAGCCAGGTGTCTCCATTTTCTGCTCCTTCCCACCTCCTCCTACAATGGTCCAGCCTAGAGTTATTTATTTTCTTTTTAACAGGGCAGTGCTCAGTGCCCAGAAAAATATTTATTGTGTATTTATTAAAAATCTGACCCTAATGTCTCTTTTTTTTTCCAGTGCCTTTAAATAAAAAGGCTTTAAAATAGTGTACATATGGAAGGAGGTGCGAGGGTCAAAGTCCCAAAGATAAGGGACACAGTTCTGGGGCTTTTGGGATGTGTGTTGGGTTAAGTCCTTTGTGCCTTGAGAACAACGTGTTATTATTCTGTGTCAGGAAGGGTCTTCTGCACAACCATGTCTATGGCTCCCTGACTTAGTTCACTGGTCTGTAAGCTTAAGTGTTTTCTTTTTCTTTGAAGAACTATGAAGAGGTGTGTGTGTGTGTGTATGTGTGTGTGTGCATGTGTGTATGTGTGTGTGCATGTGTGTGTGTGCACACACGCACCTGAATGCTTACACATGTACACATGTGAAGGCCAGAGGTCACTGTTGGGTGTCTTCCTCGATCATTCTTCACCTTTTAAAAAACTAATTCATTAGTTTATTTATCTAGAGACAGGGCTCACTGCACGTGGACTCATGCATGGATTTGGCTAGATTAGCTGGCTAGACTCCCCAGGGCTCTTCCAGTCTCTGCCTCCACAGTGCTGGGATTACAGGCGCATCCAGCTTTGTATGTGGAGCCTGGGGAATCTGAACTCAGGTCTCACTGTGTCTCAAGCACTTGGATCAGCATCTCCCCAGTCCACAGAGGCTTTGCTAGAACAACCTTGGGGGCTGGGCAGGTAGCTCAGAGGCAGAGCACTGGAAACAAAACAAAAACTGCAGAAAACAAAACAAAGTGGGGGAGGGACATTAGCACTTCTTCCTCAACCTCCAGAGGGGTGAGGTGGTCCCTTCACTTTCTCTTGTTGGGCAGGTGCTGACCACAGGGGGTTCATTATGCTTGCTGTGGCTGGGGGGGGGG
>PVHP010039733.1:0-16212 GCA_004024765.1 Zapus hudsonius | reverse complement strand
TGTGTGTGTGTGTGTATTTTTGTTATTTTTTTTCGAGGTAGGGTCTCCCTCTAGCCCACGCTGACCTGGAACTCTGTAGTCCCAGGCTGGCTTTGAAATCCGTTTTTCTTCCCTGGTGTTGGGAATTGAACCCAGGGTTTCATGCTAAGCTATATGCCCAGCCCATCTCCTGCTCATTGGTTTAGCTTCAGTCATCCTTCACTCTCTTGCTTCTAAAGATGTTTGGCACATAGATAGCTTCATGATTAAGGTCTAATAATTCTATCATATTTTTGTTATGTAAATATGTTTTCAGGAAGTTTGAGCTAATGATTTTGTTGTTTCAGAATTTGAATTGATGCATGTAGACGAGTTCATTGATGATCTCTTACACAGCGAGAGAGTCTGTGACATTATTCTTCCCCGGTTACAGGTAAGAGACCAAGGTCTATCAGAGTTGCCTTCCCCTCCAAGATACACACATACCTGGAAGCCCTGGATCTTATGATTTGTCTTTATATGCTTGTAATTCCAGCACTTCAGAGTCAGGACCAGCCTTTGCTTTGCTTTGTTTAAGGCCAGTCTGGGTTACATGTTGCTCTGTCTTTTAAAAACAAAATTAGGGGCTGGGAAGATGGCTTAGAAGTTAAAGGCACTTGCTTGCAAAGCCTGCCAGACTAGAATAAGTTCCCTAGTACCCATTTAAAGCCAGATACACAAAATGGTCCATGTGTCTGGAGGTTAAGTGGCAAGGGCTTTTGTATGTGGTTTATTCATGGATACTGGGAAATTAAACCTGGGTTGTTAGGCTCTGGAGGCAAGCATCTTAACCACTAAGCCATCTCTCTAGTCCCCCACATTTTTTACTATATATGAGTTTCTTGCTACTCTAGTGACTAAAAAGTATAAGATCACAGGAAACAGAACCAATAGAAAATAAATGTGTTTATTGTTGTTGTAGAACTTCTAAGAATATATAGATTATACTTCCAAACTCCTTAGAAAAATCTGAGCTGTGGCAAAATTACCACAGTTGTGATATGATTTTTCTGTCGCTCCCAGAAGCCCAGTGGTGGCTTTAAGACAGAACAAGGGCAGTGGGCCTTTGCTTTTTCCATGTTCTCTGCAGAAGCGCTACGTGCTGGAGGAAGCGGAACAGCTGGAGCCTCGAGTGAGTGCTCTGGAGGAGGACATGGATGACGTGGAGTCCAGTGAGGAGGAAGAGGAGGAAGATGAGAAGGTGAGGCACCGGACAGTTTAAGGGGCTGGGGAGGAGAGGACTGATCTTTTTTTTTTTTTGGTTTTTCGAGGTAGGGTCTCCCTCTAGCCCAGGCTGACCTGGAATTCACTCTGTAGTCTCAGGTTGGCCTCAAACTCATGGCGATCCTCCTACCTCTGCCTCCCGAGTGCTGGGATTAAAGGCATGCGCCACCACGCCCGGCCGACTGATCTTTTTTGAAAGCAAATGTTTATTTGCTAACAGAGGGGGAGGAAAGGAGAGAGTGAGAGAGAAAATGGGCACATGGCACCTCTTGCCACTGCAAACAAACTCTAAATGTGAGTGCCACTTTGTGCATCTGGCTTTACATGGGTACTGGGGAATTGAACCTGGGCCATCAGGCTTGGCAAGCAAGTGCTTTTAACTGCTGAACCATCTCTCCAGCTGGAATGGTTTTTGTTTGTCTTTGAGGTAGGATCTCACTTTAGCCCAGGCTCATCTCTGTAGCTCTAAGATGACCTCAAAGTCAGAGATCCTCCTACCTCTGCCTCCTGAAGGCAGTTCTTAGTTCAGAGACTCCATCTCAAGGAAACAGTGCAGAAAGTGGTAGAGGACACCCTATATTCTCTGGCTTCCACTTGTGATCATGTGCATACAACATGCACACAATATTTTTTAATTTCTGTGTTCATTTAGTGTTGTGTGTATTCGTATGTATGTGGGAGGAGAACTTGTTTTTGTCTTGGTTTTTGACGTAGGAGCTCATCTGTAGCCCAGGTTGTGCTACCTTAGCCTCTAGAGTGCTGGGATGAAACCATGTTTGCAGATCAGATGCCCTCCTGTGCCACCCTCTGCCTTATTTTCCTGGCTCAGGATCTCTCACTGACTTTTTGGTTAGACTGGTTGACTAGCAGTTCTCCTGTCTCTGCCCCCTCAGCACTGAGGCCCACACCCAGCATTTTAATGGGTGCTGAGGATGGAACTCAGGTCCTTGTGTTTGTGTAAGAAGCTCTCTCACCCATGGAAGATTAAAATAGACTGACTTTCATTTAATGTTACTGATCTTTTCTTTCACAGTGGAGGTCCAACTTTCTAAATCTACTCACACAGCCCACAGATGATGTTGATAGCAACACTGGAACAGTTTAAGGCTATCTCTCTATGCAGCCCACTTACTGTTCTAGAGATATAATGAGAAGAGTATCTTTAGTAAGCTCTATCCATTCCTGTTTCACCCATTCCAGTTGGAAAGAGTGCCATCGCCGGATCACCGCCGGAGAAGCTACCGAGACCTGGACAAGCCCCGGCGTTCTCCTGCACTGCGCTACAGAAGGAGCCGGAGTCGGTCTCCCAGAAGGTGATGGGGTGGTTCTTGGCTTCTTCTGGGGAGGTTCTAAGCAGTGTTTATAAGAGTTTTCCACCCAGCTTATCTGTGTCTATAAGTGTGTAGTTAGGGAATTAGGCTGCACCTGAGTATGCAGTTTCCAGTAGGAGCTGTTTGAGTTTCTGGCCTTAGCAAGGACACAGCTTGTGTATCTCCCGTCCTCCAGGAGGCTGAGTTCCTTATGGTCTCAACACAGTGGTGGAATTCTAGAGCCAAGTGTTGTTTTAGTAACTGCTTCTAGCATGTCTGCATTGTAGTCTCATGGCCAGTCTTTGAGTGGAAATGTGCTGTGGTAACAGATGGAGAAGTGTGGAGAGTGGGAATCGGGACCACTGCCTTCAATCCCAGCATCCTCCCACCCCAGGTGTGGGGCCATCTTTGCAATTTATACTAGTGTACTAACCTAGACTATTTTTTTTCTTTCTCTGTAGGCGGAGTCGGTCACCAAAAAGGAGAAGGTGGGCGTTTAGTCATTTCAGATGAAGGAGAAAGCTCTGGGAGGGGTTTGGTTTGTGTTTATTGCCAAACATTTGGTGGGCTGAGCAGTCTTTTCCCTTAGTCCTTCCCCGCGTCGAGAAAGGCACCGGAGCAAGAGTCCCAGGCGCCACCGAAGCAGGTCCCGCGACCGAAGACACAGGTCCCGATCCAAATCCCCAGGTACCGAATTTGGGCCTTTGGCTTGTCTTGTGTTGAGCTGTCACCGAACAGGAATGCCTACCTGCACTGCTGCCTAGCAGAGAAAGCAGACAGACACAGGACTGAAAGTTAGGGTTCACACGGTGACTCTTGTAAGACAACAGTTCCGATTTTTCACCGTAAATTATAGGAGTAAGGCCTATTACAGCAGTAAACGGCAGCATGAGGTCTATGAAAATGCTTTTAAAGCCGTGAATGGATGTGGTTTCATTATCACGTTCCCTGGAACACATATACCAGTTCACAGAGATGCTACTACTCCGCGCTGTCTTGGGGGTGGGGAGAAGAGCAGCTTCAGAGCAGGAGAGGAGCCTGGCTTCCCATATTCTTTTCCCCTAGGTCACCACCGCAGCCACAGACATAGGAGCCACTCCAAGTCTCCTGAAAGGTATGGGCGACCTCTATTCTTTTGTCCCAATCACAGTTAAGTTTTGTGGGGTTGTTTTTGGTTTGGGTTTTTTCAGGGTAGTCCATGCTGACCTGGAATTCACTCTGTGATATCAGGCTGTCCTCGAACTCATAGTAGTAATCCTACCTGGAAGTAAAGGCATGCATCGCCACACCTGGCCCCAATGACGAATTCAACCTGAAGTTTTCTTTTTTTTTTTTTTTGAGGTAGGGTCTCGCTCTAGCCCAGGCTGATCTGGAATTCACTCTGTAGTCTCAGGGTGGCCTCGAACTCATGGTGATCCTCCTACCTCTGGGATTAAAGGCGTGAGCCACCACGCCCGGCCTTTCTTTTTTTAGGATTGCATTTCTTTTGTACTTTGTTTTCCCTTGTAGGATCATAACTGTGTCTCAGCCTGGGTTTTAAGAACCAACTTCAAAAACTCAACAGTTGAATCCTTGGATAGGTCACTTTTGTTTGATGAACTTTCATTAGAAACCCTTACATACAGGTCAGGCATGGTGATGCATACCTTTAATCCCACCACTTGAACTCTAGAGGCGGCGGTAGAAGGGTCACTGTGAATTCAAGGCCACCCTGAGACTACACAGTGCTTTTCAGATCAGCCTGGACTAGAGTGAGGCCTTACCTTGAAAAATAAAAACAAACAAAAAAACCCCAAGCAAACGAAAAAGAAACCCTTCCAAGCCATGTGCTGTTAGGTACTTAACCTCTGAAGTGGTCATTCCCTCAGTGGTAAATTTTGGATAGTAACGCCTGGCTCTAAATGTATTTTTGAGGCATTAAAAGAAAATACTGAGGTGTTGCACTCAGAAGAGGTAGGAGACCTACATAGTAAATTCTGGGTCAGCCTGGGCTATAGTGAGGCCCCACCTTGAAAAACCAAAAAAAAAAAAAAAAAAAAAATTAAACCACAAGGTAATTAAAAAAAAAAACCTAAATGTAATTCGTTATCCTATGAACATTAGGTATAGTCTCTGAACTCTCCATTGTCAGAATTCAGCAATTATCTTCCTTGGTTTACCACTCTGTATCTCTTCCTCTTCAGGTCTAAGAAGAGTCACAAGAAGAGCCGGCGAGGGAATGAGTGATGGACTGTGGTTTCTGTTCGGATGGCCTCCTGGGGACGAGGCAATCTGTGTAGCTGGATGGATCAAGATCTGCTCTCCAGGCAGCTATAAGGATATTTTAGTGTTTTTGTTTTTTTAATGAAGTTTTTCCACTTTTTTTTTTTTTAAATGGAGGTGCTGAGTTTGTATCTCTTAAATTGTAATAAACATCTTTGAGGGATGTTTTCCAAGGTCAGTTTTTGACCAAACCAACTATGACTGTTCACACTTAGCAAGGGTAGAAATGATCTGGAACTTGGTCATATGAATGAGGACAGGATGTGGCCACCTGGTGCCCCTTTACCTGTTTGTCATTAAACCTGATACACTCATTGGCCATTTACTCCACTTTCTGGTTTGCTCTGAAACTGCTTTTAGAATTCTTGATTTGTGCTGCCACCATTCAAAGACCAAGTCAGTAAAGCACAGTAGTTAGCTTCTAACGTCAGAGAGAGGTAATAAACATGTACCTAGTTGGTCATTCTGCAAAAGCGAATACATTCAAACCTAAGACTTGTTATAAATTAATTCAATTTAATCGAACTGTCTAACAATTGCATTTAGCTTTACTTATGAAGCCAGCTGTGGGTGGTTCACGCCTATAATCCTAGCACTTGGGAAACGGAGCTAAGTAGGTTAGGAGTTCAAGGCCAGGCCATAACAAGAACTCAAACGAGTGCCATGTTTTATTCCATCCAGCCTTGGAGTCCAGGTTCACATGTGCAGCTTTTGTCTCACAAGTATTGACACCACCTGAGCCTAGTAGTGAGCAGTAGGGCAACTAGACTGGAAAAGAAAGCATTCGGTGCCCTTTTTGTGGACTTGAGCTGCTGTACAGTGGTGCCATCACAATATACAGAGAGCTCTTAGAGGACCTAGGAGTGAGGGTTCTGGTGGTAATGCACATTTGGTTTAGTTAAATTTAAAACAGCTATATGGTAAAGTTGCATACGTAACACTTCATTACATATATTCTAAGAGAGACTGACATCAAATGTTTTAACAGAAAATTTGGTTCATTTGATGACAGATCTAAGGAAGATGAAATTTAAATACTTCTCAAAAGGCAGACGCCTTTAATCACAGCACTAGGGAGGCAGAGGTAGGAGGATCACTGAGTTTGAGGCCATGAGACTACATGGTGAATTCCTGGTCAGCCTGGGCTACAGTGAGACTCATGGGTGTGTGTGTGTGTGTGTGAGATGGACAACACAACGACGACAGGACAGGACACGACTATTACACCATCTACAACTTGCTGCCAAAGTGGCTATGGAAGATTAGGCAGGTGTCTAATGTGAATGCTTAGTGTTACATAGCAGGAGGCTGCCTCACAGAAGACAGTGGGCATTTGGGCCTGAGAAGATACTTGGCCAGGAAAAGTTCCAGATGGCTGAAGGTAAAGCCAAACAGAAAGGAACAGGTACAAAGGAAAATCCAAGCTCCACAGTCAAGGGGATGGTGATGGATCAGGCTTCTTGCAGTAAGCCTGCCCTGCCTCAGAGGGGCTTAAGGTGTAGCCATGTGTGAAGCATGCACATGCAAAGGAATCAGCTATACCAAACGCAAAGGGACAAACACTCAGAAGTGAACATCTAATTAAAGCAGCAAGACTCAACCAAGGGGACCAGAATGCACATTGCAAGTCCCAGTAGTAAATCTCAACTTGTGTCAGTAAGAGATCCTTTACCTTTTTTTTATTTTCGAGGTAGGGTCTAGCCCTGGCTGACCTGCAAGTCCTAAGGGTGGCTCTAACAGTGATCATCCTACCTCTGCTTCCTGAGTGCTGGGATTAAAGGCATGTACCATGATGCCTGACTTTAAAAGATCAATTCTAATATATGGGGTGTAAAAAGCTATGCTGGAGGAAGTGAGTCTTGTGATGAATTTGTCATCAAGTGAACAGGTAGGAAAGCAGTTTCCTGTTGCGAGTTCCTCTGATGGCTTCTGCAAAGACCATGGAGATGGCCATTGTCTGTACCTTGAAGCAGTGTTCCAGTAGGTTGCTACTGCTGCTTCAAAGCATGCATTGCTGATGCGAGAAATAGCTGGGCCAGAAGAGATGCCTTGAGTCGAGAACAGCATGAACTCTGGCGGCTCTGGCTGAGAGAAGCTTGTGGCCATGTCATCATGTCTCCCACTAGCACCATATGGTCCCCTTCATTGACCTTCAGGTTCCTTGTAGATCAAAGACCATATTCAACTGGTCTGCACTGAAGGTCACTCAGCTCCACCAGCATCAGGTGAAGCGGTGCAATTCCTCCCTTCAGCTGGCTCTGCACACAAACTGTCCACTGAGATATCAAGTCCTGAATTTGAGAAGCATCTGTGATAATATGATCTGCACCTGCTTATTTACAAGTTTGGCTGAGATTGGAGTGCAGCTCTTAGCCTGTTGGGCATGCGAGACCCAGCTGGCTAAAGCAATCTTTCAGGCATTAATCATGACCAAAAGTTCCATTAGGCCGGGTGTGGTGGCACACACCTTTAGTCCCAGCATTTAGAGGCAGAAGTAGGAGGATCTCTATGATTTCGAGGCCAGCCTGAGACTACATAGTGAATTTCAGGTCAGTCTGGCCTAGAATGAGACCCTACCACCTTGAAAAACCAAACCAAAGCTCCATTAGTTGTCACTTACTTCACCACTACTCTGAACAACACAGACATAGCCAGCTTTCATCAGTTTCCAGGCAAATCTGGTTGCTAAATTTCTCCAGGGCTAGCAGGCCAGCAGTCTTAGTGGGATCAGGCAGCTGGGGCAGCTCTCCTCTGCTCAGCACCTTCTGCTGTCCTGTCAGGAGCCTTCACCTAGCAGCTCCATGCTTACATGGGCGGGGCAGTGAGCTAGGATTGTACTTCTTTTACACTGTCTTCCTTTGTAGGATTGGATAACAAAGGTTGCCCAGATACTATGTATAGATGAGAGCAAAAACCAGCACCATAGGCAACACAGTAACTAGTAGAAATCTATATAAAGGACCTAAGTAGACAGGTTTTTAATTTCTAAAGCTCTACACATAGTTGTTCCATAAACCATAACAGACTTTCATTAATCCATGGATTAATAAAAACTGTTCTAGTAGTGCTTCAGAATTCCTTCAAGGACTGGGGAGATGGCTGGGCGAAGCTTGATGAAACCCAAAGCTTGCCGTAGCTTTGGCAAGAGAAGGTGGAGCATAGATACCTCAATTGACCTCTGCTTGTGCATACACACATGTGAAATAAAATTTTTAAAATTCTAATTCAACAACAAACAACAAAAATGTTTATCGTGGGCTGCAGAGATAGCTCAGGAGTTAAGGCTCTTGTCTACAAAAACCTAATGACCCAAGTTCGATTCTCCAGTACCCATGTAAAGCCAGATGCACAAAGTGGCACAAGTATCTGGACTGTCTGCAGTGACTGGATGCCCTGTCAGCCCATTCTCTTGGTTGGTGTGACTCTCTCTCTCTTTGCTTGCAAATAAATAAATAAATAGATAATAGATACATTTTTTAAAAAGTTAACAAGCCTCGAGCTGGAGAGATGGCTCAGCAGTTAAGGCACTCGTCTCCAGTGCCTAAGGTACCGGGTTCAATTCCCCAGGACCCACATAAGCCAGACCCAAAAAGGTGGTGGCCCTGGTGCTCTCTCTCTCTCTCTCTCATCTCTGCTTGAAAATGAATAAAATATTTATAATAAAAAGTTAACAAGCCTCTCCAAATAAAATTTTATAATTCTAACATTTTATTTATTATAGAGAAGCAGATAGGAGAATGGGCGCACCAGGGCCTATAGCCCCTGAATACTTGTGCAACTGCACCTTGTGCAACTAGTTTTACATGGGCACTGGGGAATCAAACTTGGGTTTTTAGGCTTTGCAGGCCAGCACCTTAATTGCTGAGCCATCTCTCCAGCCCTTGATTTTTGAAAGTTATTTATTTATTTATTTGCAAGCAGGGAGATATAGAGACAGAGAGAATGGGCATGCCAGGGCCTCCAGCCACTGCAAAGGAACTGCACCTGGCTTGAATGATTATCCTTTATACTTTTATATAGCACTTTCCCCTCAATAAACACTACTTTTACAAGGAAAAACTGAGTTGGCAGCTTTGAAACTCTTAATTGGTAAACATTTTTACTGAAAGGCAATAGCAGAAACCTTTTATCCTTTTACTCAACTCCATTTTTGGGAATTCAAAGAGCATCCCATTATCATTGTACATGTATTATAAATACACATATATGAAAAACCAGGACCAATAAAAATGTCCATCTGAAGAGGACTGGATGAATTACATTGTTTTTTTAAATCCTAACCTCCACGAAATAGTACAAAAATATTTTTAAAAACATGATATGAAAAATCAACAGTAAATATACATGATCTTAATTCAGGATCATGGCTTGATTAATGGTGTCATCCAGGTTTTAAATCACACTTTTGATCACATTTCCCAAAACGAAGCCACGTCATTACAGGGCTCACAACTAAGCTATGATTTTATAATCTTTTGTTGTTGTTTGTTTTTCCGAAGTAGGGTCTCGCTTTAGCCCAGGCTGACCTGGAATTCACTATGTAGTCTCAGGCTGGCCTCGAACTCACAGGAATCCTCCTACCTCTGCCTCCTGAGAGCTGGGATCAAAGGCTTGCACCACCACGCCTGCCAATGATCATGTCTGCCAAGCATTACTGGTAAACAGTGGCCATCTTAGCAGCTGCTTTCTAGATGGCAAAACAGGAAACTCTCTGGTACATGCTAGTTATTAGAACTAGTTTCCCTCTACTCTTTCATTGGCAGTATTAGTCTGGATGTTTCAAATGTTTTTCCTTGGGCTGGCTGGGAAGATGGTTCAGTGGTTAAAGATGCCTGCTTGCAAAGTAAGTTTGATTCCCCAGATGCACAAAGCGGCACATGCATCTGGAGTTCATCTGCAGTGGCAACAGGCCCTGGCATGTCCATACTTTCTTTCTCTCTGCTTGGAAATACATAAAAATTATTTTTTATTTGTTACAAGTTTTTCCTTGAACTTTCTAGGCAAGCTCTCAGAAACCGCTAGCTACAACCCTGGCCCACAAAAGATCTCCTTTGATTCAAATTCTAACATGAGGAATTCATTTCATTGCTTTGATCTTCATTTTTTCCTTTTTAAAAATATTTTTATTTATTTGCAAGCAGAGAGAGAGAGAGGGAGGGAGGGAGGGAGGGAGGGAGGGAGAGAGAGAGAGAGAGAGAGAGAGAGAGAGAGAGAGAGAGAGAGAGAGAGAAAAGAATGGGCCTCCAGCCACTACAAATGAACTCTGAACACATGTGCCACTTTGTGTATCTGGTTTTATGTGGGTACTGGAGAATTAAACTTGGGTCATTAGGCTTTATCAGCAAGTGACTTAACCACTGATAATCTCTCCAGCCCGCTCTTCAGTCTTCATTTTCAGTGATAAAGTAGAAGAAAAGGCTGCTGCTTCTATAACCTTCACATGGTGGTTGTGAAAACCCAATAAAAGAAAGGAAGAGATAGGCTGGAGAGATGGCTCAGACTTTAAGACCTGGGTTCAATTCCCCAGTGCCCACGTGAACCAGATGTACAAAGTGATGCCTGCATCTGCAGTTCCTTTTCAGTGGCTGGAGGCCATGGAGTACCCATACTCTACTTCTTTCTCCTCTCTCTGTATTTCTCTGCTCACACATAAACTAAATTTTAAAAAAGGAAAAGCTCTTTGAATCTCTAAAACTATGTCTGATATAGAATATTCACTGAAAGTAAAACAAATCTTTGTAATGTTACATTGTATTTGCATAATCTAAATCAGATTAATTAACCAAATTTGACTCTTGTCAAAAAGATTTATTAACTTAAAATAGAACTTCAAAATTCAGACAAAAGCAACTTTCCATCCAAGTTTGAATATATTTAATATACAAGTATGTAAAAGAAAAAATTTTTGAAGCTTTATGTTGTAATTTTATTTTTTTTTAACTTTTAAAAAGTTTTTGGCACTACAAGAATCTGTAAAGAAGTGACAAATTTAAAACACATGAAATCCTTTCCTAATTCTTAAGAACAATATATATAAAGTCTGAAGCAACCAAAGTATGAATACAGCTAATAGAAAATAAAGAATGTAATTTTTTAAATTCTCTCTTTATACAATTCATCAAGGTTAAACAAAACATAAAATTCCCTTAAAAATAGGGTAATAAAATAGATGAAATTTGTATCACTCAATTTAGTGATACCAGTAAAAACTATAGTTCATATTTATATACAAATAATACAGTGTTTAAAAACAGTCTTAGAATTTAAATAAGCTATCTAAACATGTTAAAATTTTAAATCAGGACCTGATTTGTTTTGCTTTCCATTAAATGTCACTTTTTCTGTTGACTGTAACTGACGCTGAGGTACGGATACCCTTGAGACAGCAGGATTGGCGGTGCTGGGATGGACTCGCACTATTCCAACACGTTTCCTCTTGGTGGGTGGGGACAACGCTCTCTACACCGACGGGTGGCACATCTGTCTGTTGGATACAATACAAAAACTGAGAGGCACGGGCTGTTCTCTTTTAAATTTATATATATAATGAACATTAAAAAATTGGGAGGAGGGGAAGGGAGGAACTGTAGGTATAGAAAAGGACAGGAAATAAGAGTTGAAAGGGAAGAATTAAGGGAATGAACCACACCATAAACAAATTTCAACTGAAAACTGGTAAGTTCCCTCCCTCCTAGATCTCTGCTCAAGAGAACCCCAACCACAGCCAAGGTGTTGCCGCTGTATAAAACCTAAGTGTGTGGGCTGGAGAGATGGCTCAGCGGTTAAGGCACTTGCCTCTGGTGCCTAAGACCCCTGGTTCAATTCCCCAGTACCCACATATGTCAGATCCACAACGTGGTGGCCCTGGTGTGCTCTCTCTCTCTCTCTCTCTGCTTGAAAAATGAATAAATAAAATATTAAAAAAAAAACAAAAAAACCTAAGTGTGTCAGCAGTGTACAGACAGTTCAGGAAGGCTTCAGCCCAAGACTCAGGCTCCTCTCCTTAAAGTTAACATTTCATTCAGCCATCGTTTCCTGAGTATGTGCTTTTAATTTCTTGAACTTCTACTTTAACTATAATGTCTAACTTTAGTGTTCTGAATTCCTGGATTAAGCAAAAACTGAAGCCTAAATACTGTTATTTCCTGTTGGGACAGATACTTTTGAGGTCAAGTTAGACCAAATGCTCTTAGTTCCTTGGAATTTTGTTTTTGTTTTCAAGGTGGGGTCTCGCTCTAGCCCAGGCTGACCTGGAATTCACTGACCTGGAACTCATAGGAATCCTCCTACCTCTACCTCCCAAGTGCTGGGACTAAAAGGCATAAGCCTCCACACCCAGTTTCCGTGGAATTTTTATTTTGTAATTTTTTTTCGAGGTAGGGTCTCAATCTAGCCTAGACTGATCTGGAATTCACTATATAGTCTCAGGGTGGCCTTGAATTCATGGTGATCCTCCTACCTTTGCCTCCCAAGAGCTGGGATTAAAGGCGTGCACCACCACGCCCAGCTATTTTGTAATTTTTATTAGCTAGGTTTGTAATTATTGATACTACTAAAGCACCAACAGAATATAGTAAATTTTAATGTCATTTAAGCATTACTTGTACTAAACAGATCTGACCATGTCTTTATGCGACTCAAACTTTTTAATCCTAGCACTTTGGAGGCAGAGGTAGGAGGATTGCTGTGAGTTCAAGGCCACCCTAAGACTAAATGAATTCCAAGTCAGCCTGAGATATAGGATGAGACCCTATCTCAAACAACCAAAAAAAAAAAAAAATTTTTTTTAGGGAGGCAGGAGAGATGGCTCAAATGCTTAAGGTGCTTGCCTGCAAAGCCTAATGACCCAGGTTTAAGCCAGATGCACAAAGTGGTGCACGCATAAGTTTTCTGCAGTGGCTAGAGGCTCTGAAGTGCCCATTGTCTCTCTGTGCTTGCAAATAAATAAAAATTAGAAAAAAAATTAAAATGATTATTTTTAGGGGCTGGAGAGATGGCTCAGTGGTTGAGGGTACTTGCTTAAAAAGACTAACAGCCCAGGTTCAAATCCCCAGAACGTGATCACATAAAGACAGATGCACTAAGTAGCACATGCATTTGGAGTTCATTTGCAGTGGCTAGAGACCCTGGCATGCCTGTTCCAAGTCTCTCTCTGCTTGCAGAAAAATAAATATCTAAAACCGGGCGCGGTGGTGCACGCCTTTAATCCCAGCACTCGGGAGGCAGAGGTAGGAGGATAGAGTGAGTTCAAGGCCACCCTGAGACTACATAGTGAATTCCAGGTCAGCATGGGCTAGAGTGAGACCCTACCTCGAAAAACCAAAAAAGAAAAATAAATATCTTTTTAAAAGATTTTTATTTCTTTATTTCAGGGAGAAAGACAGAGACCATGGGTGCACCAGAGCCTCTTGTGCCACTTTGTGCATCTGGAGTTATGTGGATACTGGGGAATTTAACCAGGGCTGTCTGGCTTTGCAAGGAAGTACCTTTAACTCCGACATCTCAGCACCATAATCTTTTATTATTTTCATGTTTGTCTATGTGAATGGGCATGCCAGGGCCTGTTGCCTCTGCAAGTGACAGATAGCTTAGACAGCCTCTGGGAATTGAACCCTGGTTAGCAGGCTTTAACTGAGGAGGCATCTCCCTAGCGCCAGCCTCAAAGACTTTCATTATATTCCTACAGCTTACTAAGTGGAGTCCTTCACAGAATTTTTCCAGCCGATTCTTGCTCTGTTTGGCATTACCAATTATACATCTTTCTCACACACCTTCATCTTCTTGTCTTCTCATTTTCCTCATTATGTGAGGTTAAACAGTGACTTTTTTACACTGCATTCCCTCAGCTAAGAACATTCTTCCATCTAAACTTTAGACCAATAAATAAATCCTATATAAATTACAAAATTAAAGGTCTAGTTGAAATATCCACATCTTAGGGATACTCTCCAGTATCCAAATCCTGCCCCATCTAGGATAGCAATATCAATGTATTCCTCTAAACTCCTGTTATCTAGTTCATATGTTTGATTTTCCTAATAAAATGTGCACGAGGGGGCTGGAGAGATGGCTCAGCAGTTAAGGCACTTGCCTCTAGTGCCTAAGGCCCTGGGTTCAATTCCCCAGGTCCCACATAAGCCAGACCCACAAGGTGGTGGCCCTGGTGTACTCTCTCTCTCTCTCTCTCTCTCTCTCTCTCTCTGCTTGAAAATGAATAAATAAAATATTTAAAAAAATGTGCACGAGGAATGGGCATTTTGTTTTAGTCGTGTTGAATAACAATTACCTGCATGATCTGACATACAGTAAGTTCTCTCAATATATATTTACTCAATGTACCAATTTTCACTTCTACATCCTGGTCTTCACTGAAGCTTCCTACCCATCTAGCCAGTTACTAATTGGTCAGCAGTAGTAAATTATAAGCATTGGTACCTTGAGTATAGAAAGGTTTGGGCTGAAATCTTGGATTTCCCTGATGCATGAAGTTTTGATGCAAACCATAAGGCCACGAAGCTGGGACAAGGGGGAAATGGGGACGTGGTGCATGTTCCCAAGGAATTGGAGGGTTCAGTCCTCTAAAGCGTGGCTCTACATTTCAGGAAGAAAAGAAAAATACATTTTAGACCATTAGTTTGCTCATTCAAACAGTCTTTCATTCCACAAAGATATACTAAGTACTTACCACTGACTAGGCACTTTTTTTGGGTGGGGCAATACTGGTGATTGAACCCAGGACCTCATGCATGCCAGGCAAGCACTCTACCATTGAGCTACACCTCAACCCCCATTAAAAAAAAAAAACAAAAAAACAAAACCAAGCATTATTTGCTCTAATTACTCATAAGATAATAATATAAGAAGCATACAATAATATAATTGCATATAATGGTGGCATGTCTTTAATCCCAGCCCTTGGGAGGCAGAGGTGGGAGGTGTTGTTTGAGGCTAGCCTGGGACTGAGAGTGAGTTCCAGGTCCGCCTGGTCTAGAGTGAGACCATAACTTTAAAAAAAAAAAAAAAAAAGGCAAACATATATATATGCTGCTATATCAGAATGGGGTAACTCAGGATTTGAAGTTTAGAACAGCTTCTTACAATGACTAGTTTTATTTTATTTTATTTATTTATTTTTATGAGGTAGGGTCTCGCTCTAGCCCAGGCTAACCTGGAATTCACTATGTAGTCTCAGGGTGGCCTTGAACTCATGGTGATCCTCCAACCTCTGCCTCCTGATTGCTGGGATTAAAGGCGTGCGCCACCACGCCCGGCTAAACTTTCCTTTAAGAACTGCCTTAAAGTTGTATCCCAAAAGTTCCAGTAAATTGTACTTTCATTTTTATTTGATTTTAGGAACCTTTAAAACTTTCTCCAGCCGGGCGTGGTGGTGCACGCCTTTAATCCCAGCACTCGGGAGGCAGAGGTAGGAGGATTGCCGTGAGTTCAAGGCCACCCTGAGACTACAGAGTGAATTCCAGGTCAGCCTGGACTAGAGCGAGACCCTACCTCGGAAAAAAAAAAAAAAAAACAAAAACCCAAAAAACAAAAAACAAAACTTTCTCCATTTCCTCACTGATCTCCTGATCATTTGGTTGCGTATTGTAATAGATGACAGAGCCAAGATTCAAATCTGGGCAGTTTGTTTACAGAGCCCACCCTGTTTACCTTTTTTTAATTTTTTGGGAGGGAGAGGGGTTTGAAGTAGGGACTTACCCTGATGTGCTTGGAATTTATTAGTCTCAGGATGGCCTCCAACTCACAGCAATTCTATCTCTGCCTCCCAAGTGCACCACGCTTGACTGTTTACCTTTACTTAAATATGATACCACAGCTTCACGAATACTGCTTGACTGCCTGACTGCCTTTCTTCTCATTTTTTTCCCAGGTACAACCCAACCTTTTCAGAAATACCAAAGAAAAAACAAGAATTACCCGAATTTCCCACTGCACCATTGTTCACCAGGGAATTTGGAGCCACGGTACGAGGCCAGTGTCCATCATGTGAGGAGCTAGGGATTGCCATTGGTCTGGCAGCAGGCTGTGCAAAGATGATGCTGGGATCATTCAGACCAATACTGCTGGGGGCACTGCCTGGTGCAGAGTGGAGCACTGGGCCATGGATGGGCCAAGTTGGGGCAGGGATTGGGAGGGGGTGCATTGGCAATAATCCCACATTGTGCATGGGAGAATACTGAGCTGGTGGTGACTGGGCAAAGTTATACATGGGCATTTGGACCTGATGGGGGGGCTGGGCTCCCTGCTGAGGGGGGCCGAGCTTAGGCTGGGATACTGGCTGGGATGGAGGCTGGGTAATAGCAGCTGGTTGGGAAGAGTTCTGTGGAAATGGCTGAGGCTGAGGAGAATAAGATGGTGAATCAGACTGCAGAAAAAAAAAAAA
>PVHP010039732.1:0-16183 GCA_004024765.1 Zapus hudsonius | reverse complement strand
GATTGTGGTAGTTTGAATAATGTCCCCCAAAAGAATTAAGGATTTATTAAAATTATTAATTGTCTCCAGGCTTCTGGCTAGAGGAAGTACCACTTTGGCCTAGCCTCCTGGGGACTGACCCTTCCTAATTTGGATGTAAAATACTAAGGAAAGATATGCAAAAGAGCCGGAACCCTGACCTGGAGTTCTGCATTTTTGTAAATCGGTGTGTTACAGTGTGCTTGCTTGTGGTGCTGGTGCTGGGCTTCTGTCTGTCTCTGCTTGGATCTGTGAAAGGGGCCAGCCTTTTTTCCCTTAACTTCTTCCCCTGGATCTGCTCAATAAATATTTTCCTCCCATAATCGTGCGTGGTTTGGAGATTCATCCCAGCGGCGTGTGGCTGACTACGACCGACCGACTGTGAGAGCCGTGTTGGGGAGATTATTCAGAGGTTTAAACAACTTCAGAAATGAAAGCTACTTATAAACGCAATCAACTAAAACCATTATTTGTGAAACAGCATTACAATTTTACACCTCTGGTAACATTGAATAGAGCCTCATCATTTAAGTAGCTTTTCAGTTTCTGAAGCACATATACTACATATGTTTCCTGTAAGATTCTTCATATATCTGATAATTCAAAGACAAAAACACATACATTTTTGATGTGTCCACTGCCGAAATGAGTTTTGTAACTGAATTTATTTGTGCAGCTTCACAGTGCACATATGATTTATTACGTAAATAAACACTGTTATTCTTATCAGTTTAGGTTTTCAGAAACGAAAGCTTTTTCCAAACAGATTCACTTCAAACCATTATCATTTGTGAACCAGCATTACATTTCAAACACCTCTGGCCACATAAATTGAGCCTCATCGTTTAAGTAGCTTTCAAGTTTCTGAAGCATGTTTACAAGAGGTGTTTCTTGTAAGGTTCTTTGTATATGTGCTAATTCTAATGGAAAACCACAAACATTTGTGAGTTGTGAACTGCAGAAACAAGTTCACTAAATGAATTGAAGAGCTTCACTGAGCACACATGATAATTTCTTGTATGTTAACACTATGTTATTCTTATCAGTATAGGCTTAAACAACTTAAGAAATGAAAACTTTTTAGAATCGGAATCACCTCAATCCATTATCATTTGAGAACCAGAAATACAGATCTACACTTCTATCAATATACATTGAGCCTCATCATTTAAGTAGTTTTTCAGTTTCTGAAGCACATATTACATGTTTCCTGTAAGATTCTTCATATATCTGATAATTCAAAGAGAAAAACACATATATTTGTGATGTGTCCACTGCAGAAACAAGTTTTATAAATGAATTTACTTGTGCAGCTTCACATTGAACATATGATTTATTATGTAAATAGACACTATATTATTCTTTTCAGTTTAGGTCTTCAGAAATGAAAGCTTTTCCAAACAGATTCACCTCAAACCATTATAATTTGCGAACCAGCATTACAGTTAAACCACCTCTGGCAACCTCATCGTTTAATTTGCTTTGCAGTTTCTGGAGCACCATTGTAAGACAAGTGAATTTTGTAAGGGTCTTCATCTATCTCTATTTCAAAGAGAAAAACACATACATTTGTGATGTGTGCACTGTAGAAAATAGATCAGTAACTGAATTGACAGGTTCACTGTGCATACATGCTTTATTATGTATATAAACTTTGTCATTCTTATCAGTTTAAATCTTAAACAACATAAGAAATTAAAGCTTTTTACAAAAGGAATCACTCAAACCATTATAATTTGAGACCCAGCATTAAGGCCCTACTCCTCTGGCCACATAAATTGAGCCTCATCTTTTAAGTAGCTTTTCAGTTTCCAAAGCACATTTGTAAGGCTTTTGTTTCCTGTAAGGTTCTTCGTATATCTTTTAATTCAAAGAGAAAAATACATACATTTTTGATGTGTGCACTGCAGACACACGTTCAGTAAGTAAATTGACTTGTGCAGCTTCACTGTGCACATATGCTTTTATTATGTATATAAACACTATGTTATTCTTATCACTTAGGTCTTAACTTCAAAAAGATAGTTTTTCGTGGGCTGCTAGACATTTGCTCTGAAATTTTTTTGAACTCCTACTTCATGTAGAGTTCCTCCTTATTTTTTCTTCCAGGTTGTTCAAGGTTACAGGATGGTAATTAAGGTCTCTGATCCATTTCGTGTTGATTTTTTGCACGGTGAAAGGAGTGGGTCTATTTTCATTTTTTTACACGTGTTTATCCAATTCCTCCAGCACCATTTGTTGAAGATGCTATCTTTGACCCAGCATATATTGTTGGCCCCCTTGTCAAAGACCAAATTACTGAAGTTACTTCCATTCAAAGCTGGGTCTTCAATTCTTTTCCATTGATCTGTCTTTCTGTTTTTATGCCAGTACCACCATGCTGTTTTCGTTACTATGGCGTTGTAGTATGTTTTGAAGTCAGGGATGGTGATACCTCCTGTGTAGGATTTTTTACTTAGAATAGGTTTGGCTATCCGAGGTCTTTTGCCCTTCCAAATAAATTTAGAGATTACTTTTCTATGTCTGTGAAGAAAGAGGTTGAGATTTTTATCGTCATAGCTTGAATCTGTAAATCGCTTTTGGCGGATTGCCATTTTTACTTTGGGTCTGATATATAAAGTATCATGTCATCTGCAAAGATGGATAGTTTAATTTCTTCCTTTCCGATTTGAATCCCTTTTATGCCCTTCTCTTGTCTAGTCGCTTGGGCTAGAACTTCAAGCACTATGTTAAAGAGCAGTGGTGAGAGTGGACACCCCTGTCTTGTTCCTGAGTTAAGCTGGAACTCCTTGAGTCATTCTCCATTGAGGATGATTTGTGCTTTAGGAGATCTGTATATTGCTTTTATCATGCTTTTACCAAACCATTATGATTTGAGAACCAAAATTACGGTCCTCCACCTCTGGCCACATAAATTTAGTCTCAACGTTTAAGTAGCTTTTCAGTTTCTGAAGCACATTTGTAAGTCTTGTTTTTCCTGTAACGTTCCTCATTCCTGTAACGTTCCTAATTCAAAGGGGAAACCACATACATTGTAGAGTTGAAAAAAATTTCCTGAGCAAATGTCCAGCAGTCCAGGAAAAGCTTTCTTTTCTGAAGTTAAGACGTAAACTGATATTTATTCCAACACACAATAAAGCATGTATGCACAGTGAACCTGCACTAGTCAATTCAATTACAGAACTTGTTTCTGCAGTGCACACATCAAAAATGTATGTGGATTTTTCCTTTGAATTAGCAGATATACGAAGAACCTTACAGGAAACACATGTAATATATGTGCTTCAGAAACTGAAAAGGATAACTGATAAGAATAACATAGTGTTTATATATGTAACAAAGCATATGTGCACAGTGAAGCTGCACAAGTCAATTCAATTACTGAACGTGTGTCTGCAGTGCACACATCAAAAATGTATGTATTTTTCTCTTTGAATTAAAAGATACATGAACAATCTTATAGGAAACACATGTAATATATGTGCTTCAGAAACTGAAAAGGTATTTAGATGATGAGGCTCAATTTATGTTGACAGGTGCAGAACTGTATTGCTGGTACTCAAATAATAATGGATTGAGGTGATTCCGTTATTAAAAAGGTTTTATTTCTGACGTTTAAACCTAAAGTGATAAGGATAACATATTATTATCATACGACATAAAGCATATGTGCAGTGAAGCTGCACTCTTCAATTCAGTTAGTGAACTTGATTCTTCCTTGCACACATCACAAATGTATGTATTTTTCTCTTCGAATTAGAAGATATACAAAGAACCTTACAGGAAACAAAAGTCTTACAAATGTGCTTCGGAGACTGAAAAGCTACTTAAACGATGAGGCTCAATTTATGTGGCCAGAGGAGTAGGACCTTAATGCTGGGTCTCAAATTATAATGGTTTGAGTGATTCCTTTTGTAAAAAGCTTAAATTTCTTATGTTGTTTAAGACAAACTGATAAGAATGACAAAGTTTATATATATAATAATAAATATACATTTTTTTTCTTCCAGGGTGTTCAGGGTTACCAGATTTGTATTAAGGTCTCTGATCCATTTCGTGTTGACTTCTGTGCACGGTTAAAAAAAAATGTGGGTCTATTTTCATTTTTTACATGTGTTTATCCAATTCCTCCAGCACCATTTGTTGAAGATGCTATCTTTGGTCCAGCATATATTGTTGGCCCCCTTGTCAAAGACCAAATTACTGATGTTACTTCCATTCAAAGCTGGGTCTTCAATTCTTTTCCATTGATCTCTTTCTGTTTTTTTTTTTTTATTTCTAGTGCTTGAAGTTCTAGCCAAAGCAATAAGACAAGAGAACAACATAAAAGGGATACAAATTGGAGAGGAAGAAGTCAAACTATCCTTCTTTGCAGAGTGGCAGGATATAAAATTAACACACAAAAATCAGTAGCCTTTCTATATACAGAAGACAAACATTCGGAAAAAGATATCAGAGAAACTGTCCCGTTCTCTATATCCTCAAATAAAATCAAATACCTGGGAATATCACTAACCAAGGTAGTGAAAGACTTATATAAGGAAAATATTGAAACACTCAAGAGGGAAATAGAGGAGGATGTAACAAGATGGAAAGACATTCCATGCTCATGGATAGGGAGAATCAATATAGTGAAAATGGCAATCCTGTCAAAAGCAATCTACAGATTCAATGCGATAAAAATAGTGCCAATAAAAATCCCAACTCCTTCACAGACATTGAAATAATAATCTCCAAATTTATTTGGAAGGGCAAGAGACCTCGAATAGCTAAAACTATTCTAAGCAGAAAAAATTATGCAGGAAGTATCACCATACCTGACTTTAAAACATACTACAAAGCCATAGTAACTAAAACAGCATGGTATTGGCAGAAAAACAGACAATCTGACCAGTGGAATAGAATTGAAGACCCAGCCTTTAATACAAGTAACTTCAGCTTCTTAGTCTTCGACAAGGGTGCCAACAATGTATGCTGGGCCAAAGATAGCATCTTCAACAAATGGTGCTGGACAAATTGGATAAACACGTGTAAAAAAATGAAAATAGACCCACTCCTTTCACTGTGCACACAGATCAACTCCAAATGGATCAAAGACCTCAATATCAAGTCTGTAACCCTGAACACCCTGGAAGAAAAAGTAGGAGGAACCCTACATGAGATAGGAGTAGGGAACAACTTCCTGAGCAAATCTCCAGTAGCCCAGGAAGTGCAAAAAAAGCTGAAGTTACTTGCATTAAAGGCTAAGTCTTCAATTCTATTCCACTGGTCAGACTGTCTATTTTTCTGCCAATACCATGCTGTTTTAGTTACTATGGTTTTGTAGTATGTTTTAAAATCAGGTATGGTGAAACCACCTGCAGCACCTCCAAAAGCAAGTGGCCCCTTCTCATTCTGGCTATAAAACAGAGTGGTCCCTCCACCTCCAATTCACCATACTTTTATCTCATGGTGTGCATTTCAGAAGGGTCACAGTTTGATTTCTCCACAGATACCATTTGCCACAATGTTTCCAGAAACTATGCTCCTCCTGACATCAAACAGTAGGGTCTCCAAGTGAAGCTCAAATTCCCTGCATATCTTAGGCTGGAATTCCAGATCCATCCCCCCCAGGAACACCTTAGGATCTGCCTACAAGCTGTAATAACACTCCTGACCCTGTGAGGGGACATTTATTCAAACTACCACACATGAATGATGGTCATAGCAGACTAGATTCTGCTAAGATGAGTTTTAAAAAGTTTTTATCCTGGTTATAGTCTCTCTGGAGCCTCCCCAGTGTCCACTTGGATTCACAATTATCGTACCTGTATGAACCACTCATCCTTCAGGGCCCTTCTTCCTGGGGTCTCTGGGGGGTCTTATGATGACCCCCACACACACTGAGCAGTACAGCTGTGAGCCAAAGCTATTACAGGTATAGTCAAGAGAAATGGTTTCATTGTCTCTAAATACATACATATTAAAGGTATTTCTTTTTTGTTTTCATTTTGGCTTTCCAAGGTAGGGCCTTGTTCTAACCCAGGCTGACCTGGAATTCTCTCTCAGTCTCAGGCTGGCCTAGAACTCACAAAGACCTCCTACCTCTGCCTCCTGGGTGCTGGGATTAAAGACATGCACCACCACCTGGCTATTAAAGATATTTCTCTGTGATGGCATCTATGTAGCCCTTAGTCTATTACTAAGTTGATTATTTTGTCAGGCATCTTTTTAGCCAGCCTTGCATTACTATGATAAATGCCCGAGATAAAGTAACTTGGTGTAGCTCACTTTGAAGGTTTCCTTCCATGGCTTCTAGACCTGAGGCAAGGCAGTGAACCATGGAGAGAAGTCCATGGTTAAAAACATTGCTAACCTCATGGTGGCTCGGGAGCGAAGAGTGAAACATAGAAGGGTCAGTATCACAATATCCCTTAAAGAGCAGAACCCTTTGGAGCAGAAGACTTGAAATCAGGCCCCACCCACCTCTAAAGAATTCACTCAGTCCCAACAGGCTGAGGATCAAACCTTTAACACACAGACATTTGAGAGACATTTATTCAAATCAGTGTTCCGTGTGTTTTGACAGATTGGATTCTCTACAACTACAGTTTGGGGTTCTTGTGCCATCTTCATTACCAGAGTCAGACTTTCTGAGGCTCAGAAAAGGTAGGTAACTTGCTCCGACTGGGGTCCTACTCAAGCATTCTGGCTCCACCACCAATAAACACATTGCATGCCCTTCATTTTGGAAATCAGATCTTTAACTTGGTATGGAACTAAAAATGCCTAGATTCTATTCACCAAACCATGACTTCTTATACTGATTTTGCTTATTATAATGGCTTTGTGAAGCAAGCAAGTATTTAAAGGGTAACTGAAAGATAATGAACCCAGTCTAACAAGTGCAGAGAATGAGAGGCAGGAGTGGAGGTACCTGGTGTGGAAGTATGGATGTTCCCAACAGATTCAGGAGTTTTAATAAAGTTCATAACTTGGTTCTCCAGCTGCCTGGCTGGAAGAGGTGTCACTGGGGGGTGGATTCCAGGGTCCAGTCCTACGGTGTTTTTGGAGGGGCAGATCTGATTTCCTGTCTAAAGGTATGCAGAGCAGTCTGAGCTCTGCCAGAGGCCTTGTTTGTGACTCCAGTGTCACTTGCTTTAGTGGTGCTGGTGGTGGGTTTGTGTGTGTGTGTGTGTGTGTGTGTGTGTCTTTCTGTCTCTGTCTGTCTGTCTCTGTGAAAAAGGGGCCAGGTTCTTCCACCATCAATGGAACATCCCCTGGATCTGTAAGCGTCAAATAAATCAAATTCCTCCCATCAACTGTGTCTAGTTATGAAGTTCATTCCAGCAGTGTGGACCTTACAATACCTGGGTACTGCCTGAAGTTCCTCTAGAAGTTTGGCTTCTTATTAGCAATGAGGGAATGGTGGGATTTTTGTCTTACAGCCCTTCAGTTCTACTTTGCATAAGTCTGTGATTTCATGACTGTGGTCAACATATCCATGCTGTCCAAGACAAAACAAGATTCAGATAGACTTCAAGTGATTTGCTCACTGTGATGGTTAAGTTTTGTTGTCAACTTGACCTGTTTAGTAATCTTGGATGGGTCTCTGAGGTTATTTACAGGAAGGAAGCCCTCTCAGTAGGGGGCTGGATGTAAGGAAGCTCAGGGGATCTAGAAGCCTCTCTTCCTGGGCAGATAGTGCTTGAAGGAAATTCCAGAGACTCAGGGAGTCACAAGTCTGGGGAAGGATTGCGAGACCTACCCTAAGGCTAGATGAAGTGGAAGAAAATCTCTCTCCTGCTTTCCCTCTGCCTGCTTGCTGATATATGTGGTGATGGGTTTGCTCTCTCTACTTGGACTGTGAAAAGGGGGAGCCAGCTTCTTTCGCTATTACGGAACCTCCCCTGGATCTGTATCTTCAACAAATTATTTTCTCCCATAACTGTGCCTGGTTTGGAGGGTCATCCCCGCAGAGCATGTGGCTAACTACAGCACTCACTGAGGCTAGAGTAGAAAAAATAAGCCTTTTAGAGAGGCTGTACTACAATGGGGGTTGAAATAGAGTCATATTTAATGCTTGATTTTTTTCCAAATGAAGTTTTAAATTACACTTTTTCAATATTTTTCATTAACTTCCAACTAGTTTCCAATATTTTTAGAGCATATGCAGTTTAAACTAACAAAGAAAAATACAAATTGTGAATGACTATACTGGGCTCTTTTTTGGTCAATACAATGATATACTATCTCCCCTGTAGTATCTAGCACGATGGGAATCTTCTAGAGGCAAAAGATTTGTAAACAGTTTTCTTGCCAGGTAGTGACTTCTATTTATCAAATTGAGTTTAAATTGCACCGAAGCAAAGTAAATTGGGTTAGAAGGAATCCATTTAGGAAGTTTATTTCATTTGAATTACCGATTCATTATGAAGACAGAACATGGTTTGTTTAATTAGCACCACTAAGACCAGACTAGCGTGTGGCCCCCGACAAATGGAACCACGGTTGACACCTTCTTCTCTTTCTCCCCATTGCCTATGATAGTCATGGCACCTGATATAGGGGATTTATCTTTCAACCCGTTTTAAACTACATGTCCTCAGTATTGAGCCCTGTGTTGACGGATTGGCAAATGCTTTGAGGATTTTCTATGGCATGTACTGAGAGAAGTGTCTTATGGAACCTGGAGTTAGCCCCATAGGCACATAGGGTTTCTTTATTTTCCCTCCCTCCCTCCTTCTCTCCTCTCCCTCTCTCTCTCTTTCTTCTTTCCTTTCTCGCTTTCTTTTTTGTTTCCAGAAGGAGAGGAGAGAGAGAGATGGAGAGAATATGGCCACTGCAAAGAAACTCCAGATGAACACACCCCTTTGTGCACTTGGCTCTGTGTGATTGCTGGATAATTAAACCTGGGCTGACAAGCTTTGCAAGCAAGCATGTTTATCCACTGAGCCATCTCCCCAGTCTCCCAGCCCTGCTCTGTAGACGATATTGATAGTCTGCTGTGATTATTACTAAACACTGCTCAGGTCTATTACCCCAGTCTCTGTACGCAGGGAAGAAGGTTAAGAACCTGCTCCAAATCAGCTTGCAGATTATAATTTCAGCATCCTGCCCTCTTCTCTCAGTTATTCTCTCGCAGCTCTGTTTGTTTTGGCCACCTTGGATTTCATTCAGGTCCTCAGAAACATACCCTGTTGTCATGGTTTGATCCAGGTGTCCCCCACAAACAAATGAGTGTGTTCTGAGTGATCGATCCTCAGCTGATGGCAGTTTGGGTTTTACAACCTCGATGAAGCTGTGTCATTGGGGGCGGGCTTATGGGGGTTATAAGCCAGCTTCCCCTTGCCAGTGTTTGGCACACCTTCCTGCCGCTGTTTGCAGTGCTGTGGCAGAGGTGATGTCCAGCCCTCTGCTCATGCCATCGTTTTCCCTGCCAGGATGGAGTCTCCCCTCAAGTCCGTAAGACAAATAAACCCATTCCTCCACAAGCTTCTTATGTTTGGGTTCTTTCTGCGCAGCAACTAGAAAGCTGACTGCAACAGATACCTATTTTCTCTCACACGGAACCTGGATTTGCTATTGTGTCTGCCCCACGATCCCCTCTCTCCCAAGCTTCCAGTGGAATGGCTGCTCCTACCCCTTCAACACTTCCTGCACTCCACACCACATGTGGTAGGTTTGAACAAATAAATTACTGAACAGGTGAGTTTCTGGGAGGTGGATTGAGTCATTTTGACAGGTTCTGTGTACACACTGTCCTTCACCTACCTCCCCTCACCCCAGTACAGTTGCTGAGATGGGAAGAAGGAACTTACTTTTTCCATGACAACCACCCATAGCTCGTGTGCAGACTGAGTTGAGACACAACATATCATTGACCACTGGAGAATGTCACCAGTGTCCAAAGACCAAGGTATAAAGCAGTGTAAAATATAATGTAATATTATATGAAATCAGAAGGAATGAAACGGACTCCAATAGTCTTAAATAAAGCACTCAATCAATGTGAAAATCAATAAGACAAAAACCATTGCTCATGCCCCTGGACAGCATCTTAAAAATTTCCCAGTTCATTTCAGAAACATTCTTCTTGTCACAGGCAACTCCAGTCAACCCTGTCCTCATCTCTGACCCACTGATCCCTGATGGTGACGATAAAAAGCTGCCTCCAGGCACTCTGGTCGTGATGCTTTGTGATGAGTTCCTGTCCGTGACCATGTGACAAGACTCCCTGTGTACTTAATAAATCAAATAAAGATGCCCAGTTAAATTTAAATTTCAGATAAAGCAAAAAAAAAATATTACAATTGTCCCTTGGTTATCACAGAGGAATGGTCTCAGAACCCCAATGGAGACCCTGAAGGAGGCCCAGAGTGTTCAGATAAAGTGGCATGGCAACTCATATAACCCATGCATATGCTCCCATGGACTTTGAATCATCTCTCCATTACCCAGACCACATAATACAATGTAAACGCCATGTGAATTGTTGCTAAACTGATTGTGTAGGGAATAATACCCAGAAAGATTTACACAGAAGCTCATTGGCCTGGTTTCATTTTCCATTTGTGATTGGTTGTGTTAGATGCAGATGGCTAACCATGTCTGTTCCAAATAGTACATGTGCACATACTGAAAAATCTGTTGCTTATTCTTTTTAAAAATTAGCTTCTTAGATTAACATATTAAATAATGAGTCACATCATGACATCTTCCTACCTATGTGTCATTATACTCTGTGCACGTTTGTTCTGATAATGTTTCTTTCTCATTTCTGGGGGAAAAAACACATCCAACCAGAAGCAGCTGATGAATGCAAGGAAAGGGTTTATTTTTGGCTTATAGTCTTGAGGGGAAGTTTAATCATGGGAGGGAAAGCATGGCAAGAACAAACTGCAGGGTGTCATATCTTGTCACCTCAGCTGGGAGAAAACAGTAAGATTGAACTAGCTAGAACAGGCAAGAGGGCTAGATGATACAATGCCAAGGCCCGCCAGCAACATGCCTCCTCCAGGAAGTTTCCACCTCGCCAAGGCTCCATCTAGTGGGGTAAAAGGTTATGCGACATATTCCACACTCATACCACCTCTGCACCACAGCATGTCAGAAAGTATATATTTCTCTTTCTTTTTAATAATATTTTTATTTATTTACAAGGAGAGAGGGAATGAGTGCGCCAGAGCCTCGAGCCACTGCAAATGAGTTCCAGATGCATGTGTCTCTGTGCATCTGGCTTTACGTGGGAAGAGGAATTGAACCTGGGTCGTTAGGCTTTGCAGGCAAGTGCCTTAACTGCTAAGCCATCTCTCTAGTCAGGTATTTGTCGTTATGACTCTGGCTTTAGTTCACTGAATATAATTATTTCCAGATTCACCCATTTTACTGCAAATGCCATGATTTCATTATTTATAGATGGAAAAAATTACGTTGTGTATATGCACCACACTCTCTTTATCTGGGCATCGTTGGTGAAACATCTAGGTTGGCTCTATGGCCAATGCATGAGTGTCTCTGAAGTGCGACTACAGGGTCTTTCAGGTATCCAGTCATGTACCACTGTACATAGCCCACTGTTGCAGTCAGCTTCCTCACTGCTGAACAAAGAACCCAACAAAAGGCAGCGTGTGGAAGGAAAGAGTTTATTTTGGGTTGCAGACTCAAGGGGAAGCTCCATGATGGCAGGGAAAATGACGGCATGACGAGAGGGTGGACATCACCTCCTAGAGAGCACTGCAAACAGTAACAGGAAGGTGTGCCAAACACTGGCAAGGGGAAGCTGGCTATTAACCAGCTTATGGAGATAAGCAGGCCCCTAACAAAACAGCTCCAACAAGGTTCCAATTCCAAAGCTGCCATCAGCTGGGGACCAAGCATGCAGAACACATTGCGTTTATGGGGACACTGGATCCTGTGGAAGCATTCTGTTTTCAGTTTGGTTTAGTGACTTACATAGTGACTATACAAATGTACATTCCCGCCATCCGTGAATTGGGTTTCCTCTCCATATCTTCTCCAGGGTCACCCTTTATTTTCGTCATGATACTCATTCTGATTAAATAAAATGGACTCTTAATGCAGTTTTCATTTCCATTTCCTTGATGGCTTAGGGTATTGAACACTTTTTCAAGTATTCATTGGTCATTGCTATTTCTTCTTTTGAAAATTGTCTATTCAAGTCATTGGCCCATTTATGTTTTGGGTCTTGGCATTTTGAGTTTAATTTTTATGCTTCTTTCTATATCCCAGATATGACAAATTCCCTGTCAGATATGTAGTCGGCAAAGAGTTTATCTCATTCCATAGGTTCGTTCTGTACACTGTTGATCATTGTCTGGGGTTGCAGAAACTATAATTTTATGTAATACCACTTGTCAATTCTTAGGACTATTTCCTGTACTATTGGAGTCTTTTCTAGAAAATTCTTGCCTTTGCCCATATCATGAAGTGTTTTACTTCTGTTTTCCTCTGGCTGTTTCAAAATTTCAGGTCTCCATCCATTTTGAATTGATTTTATGTAGGGAGAGCAAGAAAGACAGAGAAATTGAATTAATTTCATTATTTTTTAATTAATTTCATTATTTTTCACATCCAGTTTTCCCAGTACTACTTGTTAAAGAAGTTATCTTTTCTCCAACATATGTTCTGGACATCTTTGTCAAAAATTAGGCAGCTGTAACTGAGGATTTATTTCTGGGTCTTGTATTTTGTTCATATATATATATATATATATATATGAACAAAATGTACAAAATAATTTTTATTATCATCCTGAATTTCGAATCACCTTTGTTGTAATATGGAGTTGGGGAGGGAGAGGCTCATAATGAAACATTCTTTGACCTCTATGGAATTTAAATTTTAATTATCACTTAACCAAGGAAAGCTCTGCCAGCACTACAACAGTAAGTCCCTTCAGAATGGTAATTAAATTTCTTTTTAAAATTAATTTTATCTTTATTGTCCAAAATTAGATACATTGATTGAGCAAATATTGTGCTTATATTCCATTTCCCTCCTCCCTGTCCCCACAGCCAATCAGTCAACCCAGGATAAGTCAGCGAGACAGACACTAACGACCTCCAACTCAACTTAAAATAGAAGCAGACTCTTAAGTTCACAACATCAACAATAAAACAGACTTAAAACTCACCCTCCATGACTCATGGAACTGAGCAGAAGAGGGGGTGGAAAGACTGTAAGAGCCATGGTGGTAGAGATTACCCAGAGACCCCCCTCAGCTACAATTCATAAAGGGGGGGCAACCGTATTGCCTCCTGTGTTAGTCATAGCCCCTTGCCACATGGATTGAGGAGGAGGATGCCCAGTGGGTGGGGGCTGGCTGGCCCAATTTCCTGGAGGCCTAGTGGGACTCTTGGCCCAGAGCGAGCAGATAGAAGTAAGTGCTGATCAGTGAGGTCAGGATTGGAGGGCCGAAGACAATTGGTGGTTTCATGTACACTGTGAGATCAGAGTGCTTCCGGTTTTTGGATCCGCAGAGATCTACGGGTCACACCCCTAAATCCCTGCCTGAAAAAAATTCCTGACGCTGCTCATACAATGTTCTACTTGTTCATGTGGGACTGGTTTTAACGTGGAGTAAGCGGCAGCTGCAGTGACAACAGAGCAGCCGTGACAGTAGCTGCAGTAGGTTTACTAATGGCTTCAACTAACCGTTTCTCTCAGCTGCTGCTAGAGGAGGCTAGCCCACTCCTGATCCTAGAGACTAGACTACTCCCTTTTCACTGCTTAGGGGTGTTTATTGGCTCTGTACTCACAGAGGGGCAGAGCCATGTCCATGCTTACCAGCCACCTCTTCTGAAGGAGATAATCCATCCCTGAGCTACCATAAAGTTCCTCCAAACCCTACCTATTACACAGGGTGGCAATTCTGCCACACCATGACTGCATCTGGCCTTGGGTTTCTTGGGGTACTCCTGGGTCTCATCAGGTAGATACCAGCTCATCTGAGCACAGAGCCCACACCTCCTCCATTCCTACCCGCAAAACCGCCCCAGGCTTTGCAAAAATGGCAGCTGTCTGGCAAACATTCGTTGAAGGTATCACTCTACCAGCCTGAAAGAAAAAAGTAGTTCCTGCTGGCACAGGTCACCCAGGGACATTTCCAGATTCCTAAAATGAGCAAGGCTGCTGAGAGGTTATTTCATCTAGTTCTGCCTCCAGGCAAGCTCAGCAAAGCCCAAGAACAAAGACAAGGCTGGTTCTGCTTGCAAAGGAAGGAGAGGTAGCCCAGGTGAGACCCCCCAACTCTCTTGGTAGGAAATTCACCTGACAATCCACTTTCAGGCTGCTGTCTCGGTCATTATTGTTACAGCAGCATTTTAGGGGCTTATTTAAATTGTTATGGGATTAAATGAAATTGCTGGGCATTTTCCCCAGAGGCTTTTTAAAGCAACTGTTTTAAAAACTGAAAACAGGCTGGAGAAATGGCTCAGCGGTTAAGGCACTTGCCTCCAGTGCCTAAGGCCCCGGGTTCAGTTCCCCAGGACCCACATAAGCCAGACCCACAAGGTGGTGGCCCTGGTGTGTTCTCTCTCTCTCTCTCTCTCTCTCTCATCTCTCTGCTTGAAAATGAATAAATAAAATATTTAAAAAAAAACTGAAAACACCATCAGAGAGCAGAGCTAATAAATGTGCTTGGAGGGTGCATCCTATTTAGCAAAATTTCATACCTTCAAGGCCCCAGGACTGGTAACAAGTTAAAATTTCCCCATATTTCAGCAGTAAAAGAAAAGCCAGCTGTGATTTTTTATACTGAGCGGTGATTTGGAGTCAGCCTGTCATGGGGTGGGAAAACCATTGAGCTCTCTTTTATCCATTTTCTTTTATGTACAGCGAATGGAATCAAATTTCTTATCAAATGGCTTTTCTTTGGCACTAACTCCCAGAAATGTCTGAGCAGGATTCATTTAGGAAATCTCTACATCATTAATTTAAATTACCAAGCTTGGTGTCTTGAATATGTAATGGAGGGCAGACGACCTGGCCCTTTCTTTCTCAAGAAAGCAGGAAGGGTGGGTTCCATTGCCACCCTCTTCCCAGACCTATGACCATCCATCCAAAGGCACTCCAAACCTTCCCTGACTAATAAAACCAGCTCACTTCCTGCCCTGAGCATTCCAAACACACCTGGAATCTGGAACTTGTACTTCCACTGGGAACTCTGACCATAAACTCCTCTGGGCCTATTACCATGATAGTCATGGCAGGTGTTGACCACACACCTGGCAATGTGAAGAAGGTTGGCTGAGGCCCAGAAGCTCTAAATCCATCCAGTAAACTCACTTCCTATGCACCCCTGGATATTAACTTCCACCTTGTCAGTTACTTGGAGTGACAGAAGGAACTTTGTGTAGGGAGGGTTCATTTTCAGTGAGGCTTACTAGGTGTGTACAGAGCAGTTTGAGCTCTGGCGGTTTTGTGGTACTGAGTGTCGGTGGTGTCTCTCTGCTTGGATTTCTGGAATTGAGCCAGCTTCTACCATTGATAAATAGTGTTCCCTGGGGGGCGGAGCAAGATGGTGACTGAGTAACAATGTCACCAGGACTCTCCAGAAAGGTTTGACCCCCTCAACTGGTATCCAGGCTTTGGACACCGGCCGAACCCGAGTTCGGACTCTCCCTCCCTCCCGAACCCCTGGGCTGAGCAGACGGGGTTCGCGAGCAGCTCTCTGCTACCCTGTGGAGCAGAGGGCCGAGCCCTCCCCCCCCACTAGCTCCCGCCATTATCCCCTGGGGCAGATTCCAAGCTCTCTGCAGAGGTTTCATTGCAGGACTGAGACCTGGGCACCCGGCCTCTCCTTGGCATCAGCTTGGGGTCCACAGCAGGGTTCCCCAGCAGATCTCAGCTCTGCAGGAGAACACAGAGTGGGCTGGGCCTAGTACATCCAGGGCTTAAGCCTTTGTCTCCTCGCGCGGGTTCAGATCCCCTGGCGCCAATTGAGAGAAGGGAGGGAATGTCTCTCCACGGAGGTTTGGGGTCTGTCTGCAATACAGGCCCAAGTTTGGGGCCGCCCAGCCGCTCCTCAGCTTCAAAACCGCTGCGGGTTCCCGGCAGCTCTCCGCTCTGCAGGGGAGCACAGAACGGGCTGGGCTTAGTGCACCCAGGGCTCAAGCCTCTGTCCCCTCGCGCGGGTTCAGATCCCTGGCGCCAATTGAGAGGC
>PVHP010039731.1:0-16210 GCA_004024765.1 Zapus hudsonius | reverse complement strand
GTAGAGACAATCCCTCCCCTCTCAGATAGTGGAGAGGACCACCTCTGAGGACCGGCTGCACCGACGGGGAAGCCTCTCAATTGGCGCTAAAGACGGGGAATCCGCCACAAGGGGACAAAGGCAGAGCCTGAGGTGCACAGGGCACAGCTGCTGGCTCCCCTGCAGAGCCGAGAGCTGCCGGGAACCCGCAGTGGTTCTGAAGCTGAGGAGAGGCTGGGGGGCCCCAAACCCAGGCCTGTATTCCAGACTGACACCAAACCTCCGTGTAGAGACAATCCCTCCCCTCTCAGATAGTGGAGAGGACCACCTCTGAGGACCGGCTGCTCCCGCGAGGAAGCCTATCAATTGGAGCCAAGCATCTGAACCCACGCGAGGGGACAAATGCGTGAGCCCTGGGTGCACTAGGCCCATCCAGCTCTGTGCTCCCCTGCAGAGCTGAGATCAGCTGGGGAACCTTGCTGTGGTCCCCAAAGCTGAAGCCGAGGAGACGCCTTGATCCAATGCCTGAGTCTCAGTCCGGTAATGAAACCTCCGCAGAGAGCTTGGAATCCGCCCCGAGGGGGTAATGGTGGGAGCTAGTGGGGGGGAGGGCTTGGCCCTCTGCCCCACAGGGGAGCAGAGATCTGCTGGTGAACCCTGTCTGCTCCAGCCCAGGGGTTCGGGAGGGAGGGAGAGCCTGAACTCGGGTCTGGCCGGTGTCCAAAGCCTGGATACCAGCTGAAGAGATCAAACCTTTCCGGAGAGTCCTGGCGACGTTGTTACTCAGTCACCATCTTGCTCAGCCCCTCCACTAAAGGTATATTGGTAGAGCAAAGATTTGGGAAAAGCTGCTTTACGCTGACAGCAAACGAGGGGACTTGGAGCAGGTGCCTGCTTGGCTCCCTTCCCCTACTTCCCCGGCCAGTTCCCGCCAGCCGCCGGGCCTGTGGTTGATGCCCGAGGTACCTGCCCGGAGCGGCTCAGGCAGGTGAAGGGCCCACCAGCCCCGAGGGGAGGGAGACCTGTCCACGCCAAGTCCCGGCGGGCCGACCTCAAAGCCCACGCTCCACCCGGGCTCCCGGGCGGCCACGAAAGCACCGAGCAGCTTTACACTTTAATAGGTAAAAACAATTGAAATCTCAAAATGTTTCCAAACCTTTCTCTACTTGCTGGACTTAACTTCCAAAGTTGGTATGCCATGAAAAGAACAAAGGTCATTTGCAGAAGAAAAAAAATAATGTAACTGGTAATAATAATATTAAGTGAATTAAGCCAGTCTCAGAAAGAGAAATATTGTATATTTTCTCTCATTTGTGGCTTCTATGTATTATATAGATACATAAAATCATGTATGCACATATGACATGAAAGTAGACGTATAACTGTCTAGGGGAAAGAAAAGATTATCAGGAGGGGGAAGGATAAGTAAGAGAAAGTTAGGGGATATTATGGGGATATGCTCAATATGCAATATTTACTTGTAGGAAAATATTATTGTATAAAGGACCATGTATTATAACCCTGTATAATAAATTGCATATACAATGGAATTTCAAAGAAATTGTCAGGGTTTTTTTTAAAGTATGTATATATGTGAGTGTGAGGGTATGTGTGTGTGTGTGTGTGTGTGTGTGTGTGTGTGTGTGTGTGTGAGAGAGAGAGAGAGAGAGAGAGAGAGAGAGAGAGAGATGAAACATCAATGCATTGGGGTGTTTGACCTCTCTTTCCTGCTCCTTTTTTGAGACAGGCCCTCTTGTTTTGTTGTGATTTGCACCAATCTAGTTCGCCTACAAGCTTCTGGATTCTCTAGGCTCCATCTCTCATAAGCATAGGCTTGTTGGGATCACAGGTGCATGTACCATTTTGCATCCAACTTTACATCAGTGCTTTGGTTTAGAATTGCACTCTGATCAGAAGACCTTCTAACAAGCATCTTTAACTGTCTTGGAATCTCCTAGTGTAGATCTAGTCACAGTGTAGTTCTTTATCTGTGTCTCAGCTGGATCTCTGGTTGTTATTGAAATGGTAGTAAAACTTTGGCAATTTGACCTAGCCAGAAAGAATTCTTCCCTAGTACCTGCAGAGGCTACACAAGAAAGTATGCAGTACCCTTCATCAGGCTCCTGTACCCTTCATCACCCTCCCTCACTACAGCTTCTTTCTCTTCAGTATTGGATTTTGCAGATTTTAGCTATTTCAGCTTTTCTGACCTTTCTTTTCTACTTCCTCTAGCAAATAAGATTTCTACACTCTGAGTTGCAGGTGGCCCCTGCATTGTGCTTAGGATATTGTCCTCAAGCAGAAAGTTCACTGTCATCCAAAGTCTGAAAGCTCTTACTTCATATATGTGGTTCAGTTTTATAGTTACTTATGATGGAGTGAAACAAACTAGTGATTCTATGATCACAGATTTTATTCATTTTTAAAATATTCTCTTACTGTGTTTGCTTGCAATCAACATGACTCTGGTTCAAGACAAGAGGTGTAATTCTAGACCTTTAAGTTAGATACACAATACCATTTCAAAATGTACATTTTCAAGGCCAGAAATAATGAGTTGATAGAAAGGAAACAATATTCATTCTACTAAATATAACCCCATGGAAGAACATCATGTTTATTTCTATTTAATACTTCATCAATTAGTAGCTATTTTTAAGATTGGTTACTACTTGTTTGTTCAGTATGCCTCCTATTTCTCTTCACATTAATGACCTTTCTAGTTTTTAATTCAATTAATAGCTATCAAGCATTTACTATGATGATGCATAAACACATTTTACTAGGCATTGTGGATACAGAAATAAAACACAGTCCCATATGAAATTCACTGTCTAGTGAGGGAATCAGATATGAAAAATGATTATTTATTAGCAATATAACTAAGTTATAGAAACATTGATATGGTTCAATGTATGGGAAACTGATAAATATAAAAAAGTATTGTTATCTTTCTCACTGATCTGTTATAAATTATCCATTAACTTCTTTATTTCTTAGTTTTATTTATAGATCAGACTGTGCTCAAACTTTTTTCTCATTTAAAAATCCTTTATTTTTATTGTTTTTTGCCACTCACAAAAATAGTCCCTTTCATTCTAACAACAACTAACAAAACATGAGCTGCTTTCTTATGTAACACTTTTAGACAAAAATATAAATTGACTGAGTTTTAGACATTTTGATCACACCTTAAAATATGCAATCACTTTAGTAGGAAAACAAAGTACAATTCCATTGCTTTTTGTCTATGTAAGGAAAATTGTAAAATCATTCAATTATTCAACAGAGAGTACTTTCATGATTAATCTGAAATTTAGTATGTTATAGTCAACTTCTCTAAATATACAGCAAGAGCAAAGGGCTTGACGAGAGACACAGCACCTAACCTCTCTTCATTGAAAGGCTAAAGGTTGTAATCATTCTGCTTGATAGGTTAAGTGTTGACCTACAAAGGTTGAGAAAATAGGCCAGGGAAGAAGGATAAGCCTGGTAGGAAGAAGTGCAAGAGTAGTTGCTTTAGAATTATACCACTACTATTCTAGATCAAAGAGAGGAAGGCCAAAAGGGTTCTTGCATGTGCTGGGAAAAAAAGGAGGTTTCAGACCATTCTCATGAAATATTAGTGACAATCTTGTTGAGTTATAACCGGGCTTCCTGGAGAGCTTTTTAGTGCTTCTATTCCAGCATCAGCAGTTTCATGAATTTTATGAAGAGAAAGAAGAGCTTGTTGAACCTCCTGCTTTGACTTTCCGGTTTTTTAACATTCATTTTCTTACACACAATTCAAAATCAACCAATAAATGAAAATCTACATGATAATGTCAAGTCCTCCTAATTCATTATAATCTGATATATAAAGTATGAGACAGAAGCAGAAGGTCTTAGATACTTTTAGCTTCAGCTATGTAGATTTTTTAGAGTTCTTTTTTCATTGCTGGTCATTATAGATAATTACATTTCATGATATATTTGAGATTTTTTCAGAATAGCAGAGAAATTTGAGCATTGTCTGTGCATTTCAGGAAACAAGCAATACTCTTACTATAAGAAAGTTTGCCAAAATGATTAAATGTTCTTTCTGAGTGCAGTATATGTAATATGCTCAAGAAGCTTCCAGTGAACAAAAAAATCAAGTTGTGTCACTTGGTTTAAATAACTGTCTCTATCGTTTTTTTAGATTAGAATTGGAGTGTCTAGGACTTTCTCCTGTCTTTCAAGGCTGTGCCATCAGTGTATAAGTAAATTGGAATGACTAAGCTCCTTTAGATAGGCACACAGATGCCTGTCAATCAATGACCCAAGCCTTCCAGCACAAGAAGTACAATCAGAGAAACAGACATCTTCCACTTAAACCAGAGGCAAATATAAAATTCTGGAAAGCTTTAGGCCAAATTGAGTGAAAAGATTAGACAATTTGCTTCCTCCTTATAGAAGTATGGTTAAAGAAATAATTTTTAACAATTTTATTGAGATATAATTCTACCAAAAATTCTCTAATATAAAGTATGAAATTCCATTTGTTTAGAATATTCCCTGTGTTGTGTAACCATCATTATTACCCAACCCTTAATCATCTTTTTATCATTGCAAAATAAAACCTTGCATTCATTCATCAATGGAGTCCTAATTCCCCCCTTTTCTTCAGCCCCTGGAATCACTAACTGCATGTACCATTACATTATTGTGTTTTGTTGCCAAATAATTGCCAGTTGTAAAGATATACCATGATTCATTTGTTCATTTGGCTTTTTTATAAACATGTGGGTTGTTTTCAAATTTAACATACTGTAATTCTGCTATGTACAAATATGTAATTCTACTCATGTACAAATTTTTGTAAGGATATGTTTTTCTTTCCTTTGTTTATATACCTAGCAGTGGATTTCTGTATCAAATAGTTATTGTGATGAGTTTTTTCTATTTCCTGAAGATAAGTATCTTGTAGTTTTATGATTTTCAAATATTTTATTTAATTCTGTGAATTATATTTTTACTTTTTTGGTAATATCTTTTGATACATTTTACCTTTTTTTGTTGCTGTGCTTGCTTGGGTGTTTCATCAAAGACTGTTGCCTGATATCAGATCATAGGATTGGTTCCTGGTTTTCTTCTAATAATTGTATAGTTCTGTGATAGGTTTAGGCCACTGACTTCTTTTGACTTAATTTTATATATGGTTTCAGGTGACAATTTTGTTCTTACCTACAGTTGCTCCACCACTATTTTTTCACATTGAGTGGCTTGACACATTTATCAGAAGTCTATTGTTCAAAGATATATGGCTTATTTCTAGATTGTCAACTATATTCAGTGGATGTTTGGTTTACCATGAGGCAAATAGCATACTGTTTGACTACTAAACTTCTGTGGCATGTTTTTGAAGACTATATTGCCTTTTCTGCATCTTTTCAATTTCCATGTTATTTTTAGCAGTCAACTTAGTAAAAAGTATAAAGTTTTATTAGAATAATTAAGAGTCAAAAAACACCATTTAAATGATTCATTTAGATTAGTTTGGACACCAATGACACACTCACTATCAATTAGCATTTTATTTATTTTTTATGCAGAATTATTCTTTTTTATATTGTCAATAATGAGTTACATTATTTAGTAGGCAAACAATGAGTTGTTATCCCCAATTCCCCACTGCCCTCCCCTCCCCACTCCCCTGGATAACCTCCTCCATGGGTCATCTGGATCAGTCTTTGTGACAGGGGACCATGGATAGCCTAGTATTCAGCCAGGTTTTCCTGGCCATGCCTCTGGATAATATCCCCCACCATGGCTCTCACAATCTTTCCACCCCCTCTTCCGCTCAGTTCCCTGAGTCATGGTAGATGAGTATTAAGGCTGCTTTAATGTTATGAGCTTAGGGGTCATTGTGTCAAAAATCATTGGTATCTGTCTCACTGGCTTATCCTGTGTTGATTGAATAGCTATGGCTGTGGGTCCCTTGTTCATCCTGACATTCTCTCTGGGGTTCCATATGGATCCTCCACAGTATGACTGTGGTGGCTCCTCTCTTGCCAGAATCTCAGCTATGGGCCTACGGTCAGTTGGTAGGGTTAGATGGTCCCCAGCTCTCTCGCTGCATCCTGAAAAATACAAACACAATCTCCATCGGAGAGTGAGATCAGTGTAGGTTAACAAATATACACATTTCTGGTTTACCTAGATTATATTTCTAGTAGCCTCCCCATCAATAACTCCCATAGTACATCTTGTCTTGGGATCCCAAGAGTACGGGATCCGGTAATTATCGCCCTGAATCCCAAGTTCCAGATAAGGGGTCTCCCTCACTAAGTGGAAAATTTGGCCAAATTTGAAAGCTGTTGATTGTCCCTCCCAGGCCCAGTCTTCTCCATTACAAAAGTGCTCCTTTCTTGGTTCATTGTTCTCTCCCAGTAGGAGGTGTGGTCAGCCTACTCATGGCTGCAGATTGTGTTTCATGTCTGTGATCTCTGTTTACTCCAGTTCTCATTGATCAGTTTCCCCTGGCAGCCTGTACAGTGCCTTTCAGCACTACACAAATTGCCTTCTAGGAGCTTGATACCGTTCCGGACCTCAAAGTGTCTCTCAATGCTGGTCTATGGCATTCTGTGGTTTCTTCAGAAACAGGGTTTTGCCTCAGGCCTGGGAAGGGCACTCAGGAGCTTTGACAGAATTCTCTCGTTATTGGAACGTCATGGGTCGCTTTGGACAACATCTTAGTGAGGGAAGGAACCAGCCGGAAACTGGGGCTGTCAGACTGATCTAATTGTTCACAGGCTTAGACTCTCTCCCCTAACACTCATGGCCCCTCTTGCCAGTCGACTCCCACTATTTTCTCAATAGGTTATAGTATGCTTGAGAGGATTTTATGTTTTTGAATCTAATATGGTTTAACCTCATGCTTAATCCATTCCCCTCTCCCCATCCCTTACCCATCTTTCATAACCTCTCACTTCTTTCTACTAGTCTGCATAGAGTTTGCAGTTATCCTGGTTAAGGATCGTATATGAGGGAGAATATGCAGCATTCAATTCTCTGTTCTTTTGAGTATTTCCTTAATAAGATCTGCTCAAAGTCAGATCATTTTTTCCTAAATTTCGATATGTCATTTTTCCTTTAAGCTGAGTAAAATTCCATCGTGTAAATATACCACAGTTTTGCTGTCCATTCCTCCATGGATGGGCATTTGGGTTGATTCCAATTCTTGGCTATTATGAATTGAGCTGCTATAAATATAGTTGTACAAATGTTTCTACATCGAGATGTGACATTTGTGGATAGATGCCTGGTAGAGGGATAGCTGGGTCCATTGGAAGGTCTATGTCCATTCTGTTCAGAAGTCTCCACACTACTATCCATAGCAGTTAAACAAGTTTGAAATCCCACCAGCAGTGAATTGAGGGTTCCTTCCCCCCCATCCTCGCCAGCAACAATTGTTGTTGGTTTTCTTTATGATTGTCATTCTGACTGGGGAAAGGTCGTAGCTCATTGTGGTTTTGATTTGCATTTCCCTGATGCTTAAGGATGCTGAGCACTTTCTCAGGCGAAAAAAGGCCATTTGTGTTTCCTCCTCTGTGAATTCTCTGTTGAGATCAGTGCCCCATTTTGTGAAGGGGCAGGTTGCTTTTTTGTTATTAATTTTTTGAGTTCTCTATAGGTTCTGGAAATTAGGCCTCTGTCTGAGTTGAACCTGGCAAAAATCATCTCCCAGTTTGAAGGGGGTCTATTGACTTTGAGAAGGGTGTTTTTGTCTGTACAGAAGCTTTTGAGCCTGATCAGGTCCCATTGATTAAGTGACTGTTGCACTTCCTGGGCTACTGGATATTTGCTCAGGAAGTTGTTCCCTACTCCTATCTCATGTAGGGTTCCTCCTACTTTTTCTTCCAGGGTGTTCAGGGTTACAGTCTTGATATTGAGGTCTTTGATCCATTTGCAGTTGATCTGTGTGCATGGTGAAAGGAGTGGGTCTATTTTCATTTTTTTACACGTGTTTATCCACTTTGTCCAGCACTATTTTTTGAAGATGCTATCTTTAGCCCAGCATACATTGTTGGCACCCTTGTCAAAGACTAAGAAGCTGAAGTTACTTGCATTAAAGGCTGGGTCTTCAATTCTATTCCACTGGTTAGACTGTCTGTTTTTCTGCCAATACCATGCTTTTTTAGTTTGGCTAAAAAACTAAACATGCCTTTTTAGTATGGCTTTGTAGTATGTTTTAACGTCAGGTATGGTGATACCTCCTGCGTAATTTTTTTTTCTCAGAGTAGTTTTAGCTATTTGAGGTCTATTATCCTTTCAAATAAATTTTGAGATTATTTTTTCAATGTCTGTGAAGAAGGAGGTTGGAATTTTTATTGGCATCACGTTGAATCTGTAGATCACTTTTGGCAGGATTGCCGTTTTCAATATATTGATTCTCCCTATCCATGAGCATGGAATGTCTTTCCATCTCATCACATCTTCCTCTATTTTCCTATTGAGTGTTTCAATATTTTCCTTATATAAGTCTTTCACTACCTTGGTTAGCGATATTCCCAGGTATTTAATTTTATTTGAGAATATAGGGAACGGGACAATTTATATGATGTCTTTTTCTGAATTCTAGTCTTCTGTATATAGAAAGGCTACTGATTTTTGTGTGTTAATTTTGTATCCTGCCACTCTGCTGAAGGCATTGATCACCTTCAGGAGTTTACTAATACTGCTCTTTGGGTCTGATATATATAAGATCATGTCATGTGCAAAGAGGGATAGTTTGACTTCTTCCTTTCCGATTTGTATCCCTTTTATACTATTCTCCTGTCTTATTGCTTGGGCTAGAACTTCAAGAACTATGTTAAATAGCAGTGGTGAGAGTGGACATCCCTTTCTTGTCCCTGATTTAAGCGGGAACTCCTTGAGTCATTCCCCATTGAGGATGATTTGTGCTTTAGGAGATCTGTATATTGACTTTATCATGTTGAGGTATAGGCCATCCATGCCTATTTTTTCCAGGGTTTTGAACATGAAGTGATGTTGAATTTTGTCAAAAGCCTTCTCTGCATCAATTGAGATGACCATGTGGTTTTTGCGGGTGAGTTTGTTAATGTGGTGAATTATATTTATTGACTTGTGTATGTTGAACTATCCCTGCATCCCTGGGATGAAGCCGACTTGATCAGGTTGAATTATAGTCTTGATGTGGGTTTGTATTCGGTTTGCTAGGATTTTGTTTAGGATTTTTGCATCCAAGTTCATCAGGTATATGGGTCTGTAGTTTTCTTTTCTTGTTACTTCCTTGCCTGGTTTGGGAATTAGGGCGATGGTAGCTTCATAGAAGGAGTTTGGGAGTCTACCCTCTTTTTCTATGCCCCTAACAAGCTTCAAAAAGAGAGGTTTCAGTTCTGTGATGAATGCTTGGTAGAATTCAGCTGAGAAACCATCTGGACCTGGGCTTTTCCATTTGGGGAGGTTCTTGATTACCGATTCAATCTCTGTGATTGTTATCGGATTGTTTAGGATCTTTATCTGCTCTGGTCTGAGCTTTGGGAGTTGGTAGGTGTCCAGGAATTTATCCATTTCCTCCAGGTTTTCTAATTTTGTGGAGAAGAGGTTTTGGGAGTATGACCTGATGATTCTGCCAATCTCATCAGGATCTGTTGTGATCTCACCCTTTTAGTTTATTTTGTTAATTTGGGCTTTCTCAGTTTTTCGTTTGATTAAGTTGGCCAGGGGTTTGTCGATCTTATTGACCTTTTCAACGAACCAACTCTTTGATTTGCCTATTTTTTCAATTGTTTTCTTTGTTTCCAAGTCATTAATCTCAGCTCTGATCTTAATTACTTTCTTGCATCTTGAGCTCCTAGGGTTAGATTTTTCCATCTGTTCTATTGACCTTAAGCGTGAGGATAGTTGGTTGATTTGAGACCTCTCTGTCTTTGTTATGAAGGCATTTAGCGCAATGAATTTCCCCCTTGGAACTGCCTTCAATGTGTCCCACAAGTTCTGAAAGGTTGTTTCCTCATTATCTTTTGTTTCTAGGAAGTTCTATATTTTCTGTCTGATTTCTTGTTTGACCAATTAATTGTTCAGGAGCGAGTTTTCAGTCGCCAATATCTTTTGAAAATTTAGATCCTTTCCCCTTGTTAATTCCTAGTTTTAATGCATAGTGGTCTGATATTATGCAGGGGATTACATTGATGTTTCTGAATTTGCTGAGGGATGATTTATGGCCCAGTATATGGTCAATTTTGGAAAAAAGTTCAATGAGCTGCTGAGAAGAATGTGTAATCTGTGTCCTTAGGGTGGAATGTTGTATAGATGTCTGTTATCCCTAGATTGTCTATGGTGCCATTTAGCAGCTTGATTTCCCTGCTTGTCTGTTGTTTGTATGATCTTTCTGGGGATGAAGTGGAATGTTAAAGTCTCCTACTATGATTGTGTTGGCATTTATCTCCTTTGCTTTTGAGTAATTTATGCCTAAGGAACTGAGGGGCATTTGTATTTGGTGCATACATATTTAGTATATTGACATCTTCTTGTTGTATTATTCCCTTGACGAGTAAGAAGTGGACATCATCATCTTTTTTTATTGCTTTGGGTTTAAAGTCTATTTTGTCAGATATTAGAGTAGCCACATCTGTTTTTTTATTCTTCCCACATGCCTGGAAAATTGTTTTTCACACTTTTACTCTCAGTAGGTTACTGTCTTTAGTGATAAGGTGTTTTCCTTGAAGGCAACAGATGGAAGGGTCCATTTTCCTGATCCAACATGCTATCCTGTGTCTTTTTATAGGAGAGTTGAGTCCATTTACATTCAAAGTTATAACTGTGAGGTTTGCCATCTTGTAGAGAATATGGACGTTGGTATCTGAGCTGTTGTTGCAATCTCTTTTGTGTTACCTTGCTTGTTCTCTGTTCCTTTCCTGGGGTCGGTTGTTTGTTTCATCTTCATGGGATATCTCATGAAGTATCTTTTGAAGGTTTGGCTTTGTGATCAAGTAATTGTAAAGGTGATTAGTCTCGAGGAATACTTTAATTTCTCCATCAATTATGATGGATAACTTTGCTGGGTAGTCTAGGTTGGAATCCGTTCTTCTTTAGGCCTAGAATCACTTTGTTCCAAACTCTCCAGGCTTTTAAAGTTTCTATGGAGAAGTCTGACATGATTCTGATGGGTTTTCCTTTATACTTGAGTTTCCTTTCTCTTGTTGCTCTAAGGACTCTCTCTTTTTCCTCAATGTTTGGCACTGTACCTAAGGTATGTCTTGGGGTGTTTCTCCTTTTGTCCAATTTGTTTGGGGTCCTCAGTATCTGTCTTATCTGTACAGGATTATCACTTGCCATGAATGGGAAGTTTTCTTGAATAATTCTGTTGAACATTTTTTCTATGCCCTTCGTTTGGTTTTCTTCCCCTTTCGAGATCCCCATGATCTTGAGATTAGGTCTTTTTATGGTATCCCACATTTCCTTTGAGTCTTGTTCACTTGCTGTTTTGAATTTTGTTAAGGTTCTGATATCTCTTGAATTCTCCTCTGTTCTGTTTTTCATGTCTGAGGTTCTGTTTTCCCAGTGATTAATCCTGTTGGTAAGAGATTCTAGGGATGTTCTTATTATTTCAATATGGTTTTTGTTTTCTGCAACTTCTTTTTGGGTTGCTTCTATCATCCTGTTGAGATGTGATTTCATTTCCAGGTTTGATTTCATTATTTCTTCCTGACAGTCATTATTATATTTACAGATGTCTTCAGTTAATTTATAAAGCTGGTTTTTGATACCTTCAGTTTGCTGGCTTGCCTTTAGTTCTGATATGTCTCTTCTGACATCCATTTGGTTCTCCTCCATTATATTAAGCCTGGTGGCAAAGCTAATTAGCTGACACTGTACCATTTCAATATGTTGGTCCATCTTTTCTTGCATGAATAACATTAAGTTTTCCTTAGGATCTGTGCCAGTATGATCAGGGTTTAGTGTCATGTCTTCTTGGGCCTGCCTCTGCTCACTCCCTTTAGTTGTGTTGTTGATGTCATTTAGCGTGGTTTCCTCAGCTGGTGTAATATTCTTGCATTGAGGTCTGACCATTTTGATTCCACTTGAGGTGGTTGGTGGGATACCTATGAGATATCTGAGCCCTGGAAAGGTGCAGCGGTGGGAAAGCAGCCGATCTGGGCGGAAAAGGTGGCCATCACAGAGCGGGAAAGCAGCCAGTTCCAGGGGCGGGAAAGAAGCCGGGTCGAGGTGGGATAGCACCCGGGGTGGCTGGAAGCCTGGCGGCTTGGGCCCTGGGGTGGTGTGAAGGCGGGTGGCTCGGGCCCCAGGGTGGAGGGAAGCCGGGCGGATTGGGCCCCGAGGTGGCGGGAAGCCGGGCGGATTGGGCCCCGGGGGGGCGGGAACCCGGGCGGATCGGGCCCTGGGGTAGCGTGAAGCCGGGAGCCTCGGGACCCCGGGTGGCTGGAAGCCAGGTTGCTCAGGCCCCAACATGGTTGGAAGCTGGGCGGCTCGGTCCCCGGGGTGGCTGGAAGCCAGGTGGCTCGGTCCCCATGGTGGCGTGAAGCTGGGCGGCTCAGATTCTGGGGTAGCTGGAAGCCAGGTGGCTCCGGCCTCGGGGTGGCTGAAAGTTGGGCGGCTCAGGTCCCGGGGTGGTGTGAAGGTGGGCAGCTTGGGCCCCGGGGTGGCGGTAAGCCGGGCAGCTCTGGCCCCGTGGTGGCGGAAGCCAGGCATCTTGGGCTCCAAGGAAGCCTGGAGGCCAGCCGTCTCGGGCCTTTTTGTGGCAGGATTGCGGGTGGTTCAGACCCCTGGAGCAGGTCCTGCCGGCTGGGCTTTTGTACTCACTTCCTCCGGTGTGCCCTATGATCGATGCAGGTTCCAATCAGAAGAATCTGTTGCTGGAAAGTCTCCGAAGTCGAGGTCCTGGCTATTGATTGCATCCACAATCTGTATCACAGCTAAAAACCCTAACCTCTGTTCCCCTGGAGACACCGCGTGGCTTCTAGTTCTTCATCATGAACCAGAAGCCTCAATTAGCATTTTAAACACTTTTATTACCTCTGAAAAATTTCCTCATTTTAAAATTTAATTTTCATTTGCTGTGTACTTAAAATTCAATTTAAGTTAATTTTTTTCAGAAAGAACACTTACCATGAACTCTACCATGATTCTCTTACTATCTTTTAATTAACAAAATATATTGTTAATTAGATGCACATGTGGTATAGCAGATTTCTAGAATTTATTCATTTCACAAACTGAAACTTTGTACCCACTGAGTAAAACTACTCTATGTACCATCCTGGGCTCTAACAACAGCTTCTACTCTCTGCTTATTATAGTTTGACTGTTCTGGATGCTTGGTATATATGGAGTCATTTGATCTATTATGACTGACTTATTTCGCTCAGCATGAGGTCCTCAAAATTTGTCCATATTGTCACATATGGTAAATTTCCTCATTCAAAACTGAACAATGATCCAGTGTGACTATACAGTGTGTTTTCTATATGTATTCAGAAGTTAATGGGCATTTAGATTGTTTCTATATATTGGTTATTATGAATAAAATATATATATGTTCTAAAGATCTTGATTTCAAATATTTTCTGATATATGTTCTGAAGTGGTATAACTAGATCATACAGTAGTTACATTAGTATTTTTTCTGTGACTTATCCTTTTATTGTATACATGGATAGCAGTTTTCCATCCTTGCCAATTATTTTGATTTGTGATTATTTGATAATAGTTAATCCAATAGGTGTCAAGGGGTACCTCATTGCAGTTTTGATTTGCATTTCCATGAGGAGTGATATTGAGCACCTTTTAATGTAACTTTTATCCAATCCAATTGTGTCTCAGAAAAATGTCTATTAGTATTATTTATCAATTGTTTTTGATTTTTAAGACTTCTTTGCATGTGTATGTGTGTATGCATATATATTCATATATATGTGAAAAATGCATATGTGTATGGGCATACTTTCAAATATATAAGTATACATGTGGAGGTTAGAGGAAGACAATAGGTTTTTTCCTCCATCCCTCTCTACTTTTACTTTTTGAGGTAGGGTTTCTCACTTAACCTAGAGGTCATCAATTCATTTTGATTAACTAGCTAGTGAACCCCAGGGATTTCCTGTCTCTGTGTCTCTAGTGCTGGGATTACAGGTACTCATCACAATCCCCAACAAATTTTAGTAGGTCTTGAGAATCTTAACTCACTTCCTCATGTTTGTGTAGCAAGCAGTTTACACAAACACCATTTGTTTATTTAGTATATTTCGGTGTGACATTGTGTGTGCATTCACATGCCCCTACGTGTGTCCATGTTCATGCTTGAAGAAGCCAGGTTATTGGGTGTCCTCATTCATCATTCTTCCACCTTATTCACTGGCTCATTTTTTTTTCTTTATGTGCTTTATTTTAATGTAGTTTCACTTATATAAAACATAGCAAAATAGAAAATTAAATTTTGATAAACAATCTTTACTTTGTACTTTTCTCTTTTCCTATCCCATTTAGTATGCACCTATATTAGTCTTGCGTTATAGGCTCTTTGACTTCTGGCTGAAATTTCTTAGGTTTAATTTCTCTAATTTAACAAAAAGACTCAGAAAAATATGATACAGTCAAAGTAATAAATTTATAACTGATCCTAAAGAAATGGAGACTGAATTTGCTGACAAGCCAAGCATGTTACAAGAGAATACGGATAAATAGCAAAATAAAATCAGGAGGTTGACACATGAACAACATATCTATAAAGACACAAGAAACAAAAAACATTGTAAAACAGTAATACTGAAGCTGAAGAATATAATAGCTGAAATGAAATATTTGCTATTGAGAGTTCATTAACACAGTGGGTAAGTAGAAGTAGAAGAGTCAATAATTTGAAGACAGGTCATCTGATATGATCCAGTCAAATGAATAAAAAGTCAAAAAGAATAAAAAAGAGTGAAGGAGTTGTGAGACACCAAGAAATGAACTAATATACTCACTGTAAGAAGTTCAAGGAACATACAGAAGGAAGGCAGCATAAAGCTTATTTTAATAAATAATGGTCAAAGCTTTCAAAACTTGGAGAAATGGATACCCACATTTATGAATGCTGAAGAAGAAAAATAAGAAAAATTTAAAGTTGTCTGCATCAAAACACAGTATAAACAAATTTCCAAAAGTAAAAAAGAATTCAAAATTTAAACCAACAAGACAAGAGGCTATGGATATGGCCACACCCATCAAAGTACTTGCAGAGCAAGAATGAGTACCTGAGTTCTGATCTCCAGCCCCTACATAAGGCCAGATGCTATAGTGTACATCTGTAAACCCAGTGTGCCTATGGAGAGATGAGAAGCAGAGACAAGAGAATCTGGATGCTGATGGACCAGCTAGCCTGGTGAACAGAAAGGCAAACAAAATTGTAAACAATGGACACACTCTGCCTCAAATTAGGTGGAAGGTGAAGCTTGACTCCAGAACATTCTCCTCTGTCCTCCAATATACTATGACACACACATGCCAGTATTCATACCTGTGAATACACACATATACCCATCTCTCTCTCTCTCTCTCTCTCTCTCTCTCTCTCTCTCTCTCTTTCACACACACACACACACACAAATAAATGTACACCCCCATAAAAGCAATAAGAGAAAAGAGACTCATCCTGTGCAAGGAAGTATTCATAATAAAAGTATAAATAATAATATACAATATATAAAACATATAATAATATATAATATATAATAATAAAATATATAATAAAATAATATAAAATATATAAAATAATAAAAGTATTCATAATACTTTCAGTGGATTTCTTAGCAGCAACTTTTCCAGCCAGGGTGAATTGAGACTATACTCAAAGATCTGAAACAACAGCAGAAAAACCTGTAAGCCAATTTTGATGGTTGTTTTGTTGTCTTGACCTGTTAGCAATTCACAGTAATCTTGAGTTTTGTGTAGCAGATTTCCTCTAGATTGAAGAGAACTGAGGCTCAGGGGATTCAGGAAGTCATGTTAGTGAGAAACAAACATCCCTTCCTGTAAGGGCAGTGCAGGAAGGAAATTGAAGAGAATCAGGAAGTCATCAAGTCTGGGAAAGGGTTGCAGGACCCTGCCCTAAGGCAATACAAAGGGAAAGAAAATCTCTCCCTGGCCCTGCTTTCTTGCTGGTGTGTGTGTGTGTGTGTGTGTGTGTGTGTGTGTGTGTGTGTGTGTGTGTGTGGTGTTGGTGATGGCTCTCTCTCTCTCTCTCTCT
>PVHP010039730.1:0-16180 GCA_004024765.1 Zapus hudsonius | reverse complement strand
CAAGCCTGTAATCCCAGGGCTCAGGAGTTGGAGACAGGAATCCCCAGGGCAAGCTGGCTGGCAGACTCAAGTGAGAACACCTAACTCAATAAGTGAGGTAGAAAGTAATTAAAAGACACCAATGTCAACCTCTGGCCCCCACGTGCACACACACCTGCACACTCCTGTGCCCACATGCATACAAATATGCATTTACATCACACACGCATACATAGACAAAATAAAGAAGATTGTTGGATCTCCAGGGACGCTGACTGTCAAGACCACAGGCGTAAGTAGAAGACGAGGGTGCACAAGCCACAGAGCACAGTGTGGCCGCAGAGGGTGGGGGACAGGAACCCTAGAACAGGTGAGTGGCACAGAGGCTGGGCAGAGAGGCCGCTCCATAACCTGACTCCAGCAATCAGGAGCTCCGTGCAGAATTGATTCAGCCTGGACCCAATGAGGGAGAGCCCGGGGCCCTCAGGGATGGGTCAGGGAGGACAGACTGCAGAGGGGTGGTGCCTCGGCCTTCCTCAGGGTGCGGCCACTTCTCCAAGCCAAGTATGTCAGGTCTGGTACCCCGTGTCATGGGGTGGTTCTGGATTTTTGCAACGCTGTATGTTGACTCTTCACAAGCCAGCGCAGCTAGCAAGGCTAAAGAGCCAGCATTACGTGCCCTGTCAGCACAATTAGGGGCACAGCCTTGCATTCAGACTGTCACAGCTCCAGCCCTAGGCGGAACTGATGTTCATTCAGGAAGATGGAGTTATGTATGTCACAGAATCTGTGAGGCGATGCGTAGCTGACAGAGAAAGTGCAAAGCTGAGTACTAGGGGGAAAATATGTTCCAGACAACAGCAGATGTTCTTAGATCAAATATTTCTATGAAAAATTGTGGTAAAAGGACCAACTGATAAAACAGCAGGGACTATATCAGGAGCTTACATCATGGTGAGGGGAAGATCAGGAGGAGGGGGAAGGGAGGAAGAAGGCAGAATGGAGGAGAGGAGGAGGGGGGGAGAACAAGGAGGATTGGGAGGAGGAGCCCAGGGGAAGGTAGAGAAGGAGGAGAGGGGAAGAGGGAGAGGATAATAGGAGGATGGAGAGGAGGGAGGCAGAGGAGATGGAGGAGGAGGAGGAGGAGGAGGGAGAGCAGGAGGGCAGGGAGGAGGGAGAGTGGGAAGTGGAGGAGAAGGGAGTGGGGGAAGATAGAAGGGGAAGAAGGAGGGGGAGGGGAGAGACAAGACAAGGGCATTAGAACCAGAGGAGGAGGAAGAGGAGGGGGAGGAGGAGGAGGAGGAAGGGAAGGGAGGAGGGTGACAAAAGGTGGAGGATGGGGAGGGGACAATAAGATATCCATCTCCCCACCTACAGAGGCACCATTGCTAATCTCTGGTTTAGAAGGAGGAAGAGGAGGAGAAAGAGGAGGAGGAGGCTGGTTTGGGCTGTATGTTGCATATTAGCAGAGTAGCCACATTACTTCAGAGGGAAATTTTGCTAGGTTGACATAGATTTTGAAGTATTAAAATCAGAGAAATAAACAGAGAGAAAATGACAGATGGGGAGGAGCAAGAGCGAAGTGTCCTCTGGGAAGGAGGACAGGACTCACCTGGCCTGTCCCTCAGAGCTCCAATGACTGAGAAGTGAAGACTGTCTCATCCCTAACCTTCCCCCTCCCACCTGTGTTTCACAGACCCGTGGCTGAGTTTGGGGGAAATAAAACAAAGATCAGCAAGCATGACATTCAAACCCAAGCATTTTTGCAAAATCTTACAATCCCCCCACCTCTCAGCCCTCTCTGCCATTGAAGTGTCAAGTTCTTGAAACGCCCAAGTCCGTTCCTTCAAGAACTCCCTGGTGCTCACACTCGTGTGTGCGCTGATAATTTTTCCAGAAGATATGGACAGGGGTGTTGAGGGTTGTGAGGGAGACCAATGTCTTGCCGTATTCTTGACTCTGATGTTTCATTTCTGCTCCTCACTTCCTCTCTCCAGGTCAAACTCTCCCCCCTTCATTTTGCCTGCACAGTTGACCCTACCTTCTCTGACCACACTTTGTACCCCCAGACTCTCGAAACCCCCTGCTTACCTTGGCTGAGAAGTCTTTTCTGCACTGTGGACCATCAAATTCCCATGTGGGTAGCTGTCTGGGGTGACACTTGTGAGGGCGCTGGGGCCTCCCCACTCATGACCTCATCACTCCCAGAGGCCCCAAGAACTTGGCATCTGAAAATGTGATGGAGGCGTGTTATATGCACTGCAGAGGCCCTTCATGGTTCCAGTGATGAACACGCTCCTCCCTTGCCTTCTCCCTCCTTCCCTCCCCTGCCCCTCCTTTGCCTTCCCCCCTTTCCTCTTTTCTCCTTCCCTTTCTCCCCTTCCTTCCCCCTTTTCTCCTTCTCTCTCCTTTCTCCTCTCTTCCGTTCCCCCCTCCTCTTAGACTACATAAATTTGCCATCTTACAGATAGGCTGAGAAGGCTGCTGGAAGCCACTGCTGTTCCAGTGTTCTAGATTGTTCTCCAAGTGTCCTTTTGTAAAGGTGCCTCTCTTTACCTAATTTCTCAAGCCAGAAATATGAGGTGATGGGTGTGGATCACCTCTTCAGCTTCCTTTTCTTCCAGAATCTTCCCTCCATAGATGCAAACTCTTGGTCAAGACTCATCTGGGTTGTCCCCAAGTGTCCATGTTCATCCCTGGCCACCCCTCCCTAGCTCATCTCTCAACCTGTCAAATCCGATCATGTCAATTCTATGACTGTCCCCTTCCATCTCTGATCATTGTGAGTCTGGGGCTGGTGTTCCCTGACTGGAACAGACTTCCTAAGTGATATCATGACTTGACAACCTTTTTACCTGCAGAGTTCTGCTCAAGCATCACCTTGACCAACTCATATAAACCTGCAGGCCCTGTGCCCCTCACCCCTCGTCTCTGTCCCTTGCTGCCTGCACATCTTGTGACTCATCCTCTCTGCCCCTGAGCATGTCAAGAGGGCCATGTGTATCTTATCCATTGTGCTAGTCACTGTACCTAGAATGAATGATGCAGGGCAGTAGGTAAATTTAACAAACATTTGCTAAATATTGATTTAAATCAAGGTCCTGGCAGTGAAGGAAAGACAGGAGAAAGGTAGGTTCTTTCTGGCAATTTTACCTTGTCTTAAGACTTAATTTCAGTGTAGCTGATAAAATGGTTCCCAGAGCAGAAACCGGATGTCACCCCACCTGCCTTGGCAGAACTCAAGTTTAGCACTGATCCAGTCTCACCCACGATGGCTGTAGAAGCCCCTTCTGCCTCCCCAACGTAGCATACTACCTCGGCGGGTTAACCTCTGATCATCCCCTGAATCCACAAACCAATCACACCTGTGTCGGACAACAAAATCCATCCTAAATAACCATAAAAGGCCTTGTCACATGCTAAAACTGTTCCTTTTCATTTTGGCAGCTGGATGGACCTATGGTTTTTCACTGAATCATAGTATGTAAGCTTCTCTCCCCTCTCCCAGCCTGGCTGGGGTAGAGGAGGGCTCTGTTAACCTGTCTGGGACCTTTTCTGTTCATTCCTTATATATATTCTGACCCCAGATGCCTCTTCCATGTTGGTACACTTATGGTTTTTCTCTAGACCCTGGGTCTCCCATGTGGAACAACTCTCTTGACTTCACTTTTTCCAGGTGTCTGGATTTCCCAGTCCTGGCTTGGGTGCTTTTTCTTGATCACTCTTCCTTAAGTCCTGAGTCCCTCACTACCCAATCTCTTAACTCCTATGTGCAGGTGCAAGGCTGGTATTGCTATGCTTTTCTCCCAGAGAAGCGTGTGTACGTTTCTCCTAGATCTTTTGGTATGGGCTTCTAGGTCCTGTCCTGTCTTGTGTGTGTGTGTGTGTGTGTGTGTGTATGTGTGTGTGTAACTGTTTTAGGCTTTCCCTAGATGCCATTTTCACTAAATGGACCTCATAATTTCTCCTTAAATAAATTATTCAAAGAATTCATTTGAATTAGTCAGTGGTTCCATGGTGTAATGGTTAGCACTCTGGACTCTGAATATATTTCATAATATTATTATGAATTTTCATAATATGGGATCAGCCACCAAATTATTTCATAATTCCTAATTTTTCCTTCTCAGTCTGTTTTTTTTCAATTCTTTCTTAAAAGACAAGAGCCCAAAAGTTGGTGTCCATAAACCTTCCCTGAATTCTTAAATCCTACATCAGTAGTAAGGTGAAGGATTCAGGATTTAAATGTAACAATTCTGGTCCCAGAGATACTCATACTATCATTCATGAACTTAGTTATACCAGGTACCACAACACCCATGAGCTTAAAACACAAAATACATTATGGAAAGTATCACCCTCTTGGTCAAAGTTATTAATAGAACACAGTAGTCCACAAAAAAAGCACATGGGCACATGTTTTAAGTAGTTAAATCAAAAATATAACCATCATATGTATGAAAATTAAAAAATTCTCTCCTGAATAATTAGTTATAAAGATTGTTTTATAAAAATCTCCCACACCTTCTGACATGGATAAGCTCTGTGAACAGCATGAATTGTTGGATCCATAAATGTGTCCCAAGGTCTTTGAACAGAAAAGAACATAGTCCTGAGGCAGTTTAAGGGTAACAGCCCCCCCCAAGGTTAAAGTGAGGAGTCTTTGGGCTTACCCTTAGAGTCTCCAGTCTGCTAGAGGTCAGAGAAGGATCTAGATTCTCCTCATCTCTTGCCTAAAGGAGTTTCCCAGATCTGTTTTTCCATGAACAACCTGAGTCCCTCCCTGAGAAGGAGCTCCCCTTTCCTAGAATTAAGATTATTGGAAGGAGTCAACCTGAACCTAGCATTGCGGTTGGTTAGTTCAGCCCCCATTCAGAACCTATAATGACCCCAATTTGGGTCCCTAGAGGCTTTACCACTTTCTGCCTTCTTAAGGGCAGGAGCTCTCTGTAGCCCTCGCTTAACCCCACTCATGCCTGTTGTCTTAAATGCTATACATAACCTAATAAAATCTCTCTAATCATTACCTCTGGTGTGTGGATTTCAGTTCCTTGACTTCGTAAGACAAGAATCCAGTGAGACTCCCAAATTACTAGTATGTTGGCGTATGTTGGTGCATTGGCAAGAACACAAAATATCAGTATCAGCATTGTCAGCTGATAAGTACTAGTGACCAGCAGACTGAGGGGTTCTGTGAAGCAACATGTGTGAGTGACCCATACTGTTGGGAGTGCTCATGTGTGAGTGACCATATGTTTTGGGGTGCTCTACCCATGTGTGAGTGACCCATATTGTTGAGGGGCTCTACCCATGTGTGAAAGACCCATACCTGTTGGGGTGCTCTACCCATATGTGAATGACCCATGTGTGTTGGAAGTGCTCTACCCCTGTGTGAATGACCCATATGTTTTGGGGTGCTCTACCCATGTGTGAATGACCCATACCTGTTGGGGGTGCTCTACCCATGTGTGAGTGACCCATATGTTTTGGGGTGCTCTACCCATGTGTGAATGACCCATACATGTTGGGAGTGCTCTACCCATGTATGAATGACCCATATGTTTTGGGGTGCTCTACCCATGTGTGAATGACCCATGCCTGTTGGGGGTGCTCTACCCATGTGTGAATGACCCATATGTTTTGGGGTGCTTTACCCATGTGTGAATGACCCTTATGTTTTGGGGTTCTCTACCCATGTGTGAATGACCCATGTGTGTTGGACCACTCCACATGTGTGTGAATGACCCTCGTGTGTTAGGATGAGCCACACATGTACGTGTCTGTGCCCTGGAAGGTCTGGGAGGAGGGAAGGGGAGAGACCCCCACCACTTCCCTGCTCTTGGGAAAAGGATCAGAACTGGGAGCGGGCACCCGGGAGACAGTCCCTCCGTGTTCTCAATATTCCTAGTTCTTCTAAATATTTTATACCAAGAAAATTTCCATCAATTTTGTAAAGACATAAAGATAAAAAGAATGGAAGAGAATGGCTAAACATCTCCCAGAGTTGGTTCTTTAATAGTGAGGGAGATCTTTGGTAAGTCTCATCAAGTAAAATTATACATCAAACTCTGTAACAAAAGATAGTAAACTTGATGAGGAGAATATGATGCAGGATTTGGGGGTTCAGGAGGGGTCCCCCAGATTTATGATCCCCAAGTTTGGGCTCTGTTCTAATTCTAATAATTGATAAAGATGGACTCAAGAAAGATAAATTAGGAATTATTATTTATTTAGGGAGAAATCACAAATTGTGGAGTTTAAGGGTGATTGGAATTTGGGAAGGAAGGCCAGACAAGCTCTCATGTGGAAAACACTGTATAGTTTATAAAGCTTCTTTAAGACAAATTCTAATTTTTAGGGAAAACTACCCCGAGCACATGGAAAACAAAGCTTAGGTGTATACGTAGGGAGACTTAGAAGGTGCAGACATGGTTTCCCCAAGTTCAAAAAAATTATACAAGTTGCAGGCCTAGAGTTAATAAGAGCACTCACAGGGCAGATCTAGAATGTAAGTGAAATATACACGTGGTAGATTCAGAGACCAGAGGAAAGTTGTGCACGTAGTTAAAGTGAGAAGCTACCCTAAAGCTATAAAGCAAAGACAAGCAGAAAAGTTCAAGACCAAGAAACAGTTTTATGGCCGTATGCTCGTCCCCTTTCCCCCAGCCAGGCTGGGTGAAAGCCAAACTCAGGAGTGTCCCTGTGGCTGAGTGAAGAGAGGCAGACAGAGCAGAGACAAAGTGCAGAGGGGCCAAAGCCGGGCAGAGCTAGTGACAGTCTTTCTAGGCAAGAAGAAGACCCAGTTGGTTTGTAGATTTGGAGGATGGACCCCAGAGCCAGCCCACCTGGGCCAGCCCACTTGGGTCACCAGGGGCTGCCGTAGATCTGTCTCCATCAGACACGAGTTCCAGTTCTGCAAGAGTTTCATTCTTGTGCCAGGGAGAGATGGCATGTGGACTGGCATCTCCTGGTTCTCTGTGGGTGGGCCTCAGTCCCTGACTGAAACTACCTAAAAGAATTGAGCTTTCTCCTATCCTCCTTCAATTAGGGACAATAAGATGATAATCTAATACTATTAGATTATCTATAAATTTATTTTCTTGCCTACATATTAAATTAAAAAATTCCAAGTAAAATTTGAATATATTTATCAATGATGGAAACATTTACAAATGAAAACAAACCATAGCAATAAGCATTAAGCATTGAGTCCACCCCAAGGAGGTCACCAAAGAATTGACCTCAGTTCCCAAGGCGCTTTATGACCTTTGGACAAGCAAAGAATATCATTTTATTCTTGTGGAAATAATCTAATTTTTAATACTGACGATGACCCAATGTTAGTAGTAGTGTTGCCAATCTCCTAAGTGAGATACTTGCAAATCCCCTCTTGGATTGTCACAGTGTGCCAGCATTCCATCAGACAAGGGTACCATGACTGAGAATCCAGCAATGACACCTGAGGTTAAAATATAAAACAGAGAAACATCAGAAGATGCTGAGGAGGCATTTAATAAAGTTCAACTGCTTCTTAACTTAAGAGAGAAAGATATTACAGGACGATATCAAACACCAAATAGGCAAGATCTTGTTTTAAGAGCGAAGAGGTAGAGACATCTCCAAGAATACTCTCTGATTTCCTACTCTCTGGTTCACTCCAGAAGCTCTGGATAGTAAAAGAATGTAGGACCAGCAATAAAAATGTGCGACCAAATTATCACTACTTGCCTGTGATACAACCGAGGCACAATTTTATACATGACGCACAAGGCGAGGGTGCTGGCCTGTAATTACAAGACTGGAGGATCACAAGTTGGCTTCACAGTGAGACCCTGTCTCAAAAACAAAAACAAAAAACCAAAACAAGCCCCCCACAAATCAGCAATTATAAACCATTACCAGATTTGATATGTTAGAATTGCCTAAGTTGAATTCCTTAGAGCAGGTGGCTGACAAAATGGCTCTGAAATGAGGCTAGGTAATGGCTCTGCAGGTAGAGACACTTGCTTGCAAAGCCTGCTGGCCAGGGTTCAATTCCCCAGCACTCTTGTAAAGCATTGTAAAATGGCAAAGTGGTCCATGCATCTGTGATCCCAATGTGTCAATGACCACGGGAGATAGAATCGGGAGGAAATAAATCTGGAGTGTTTGTTTGCAGTGGGGAGACCCTGCCTCAAAGAAGATGAGCCCCGAAACTTCAAAACTATTCTCTGACCTCCGCATGCACACAGCGACATGTACACCATGCACACACAAATGCACACCCATAAGTAAATAAATAAAATTTAAAAAAATGACTTGAGAGAAAGTGTCACTGAACCTCAGAAGCAGTGGTGATCATCAGAAGAGGCTTGAAGCTCGGAGCCATTGCACAGTGGACTTGGGGACAAGACCTGACCAACTTGGTCATATTCCCAAACTGTCATGTGACCTGTTGGGTATTTGTCGTCCCCTCTCTGTGGTGGTTTGAATGCAAAATGTCCCCCATGGCCTCATGTGTTTATGACTAGACTTCAGGAGATGGAGCCATGTTGGAGCCGCTCTGTTCAGGTGTTTTGTCCCGGCCATGAGAAGGTAACTGCTATGCTCTGTCTGCATCTTCAAAGAGCTATTATCACTTTAAGAAGAAAAGAAAACCAGTCTTCTGGCCGCTCCAAGAAAAAGCAGAGACAAGGAGGTGTGTCTCTTGGCCTGCGGAGTACCAACCCCAGAAACGGGGTTGGCACAGCCCATCCGGACTCTGCAGGAGCGAAGCCCAGAGATGTTCCCTAGTTTCTGGATGCTCATCCCAGAAAATCCTGCCCCCAGCTGTCCCTTCCCATAGGTCCTGCTTTCCCCCCTCCCCAGGGTCCTTAAACTGGAGTCAGAAGGGATGGGATCAGGCCTTGCTTGTCGCTGACTGGTAACCTTAAGGAGGGAGTGTTGAGAGCTATTCTGACTCCCAACTACAATCCCAGGACTTGAAAGGTAGAGGCAAGAGGATCAGGAGTTCAAGGTCATTCTTGGCTACACGTGGACTTCAAAGCCAGCCTGTGTAACAAGAGAGCCTGTCTCAAAAACACAAGCCAGCAACCAACCCACCAAACAAAGGCCTGATGAGTTTCAAAACTATGGGACCTGACCCATTAGAGGATGGGGTCGTTTAGGGAAACATTTTTAAAAAATTTAAAAAAGGAAAAGAAGAAAAATGTTAGAGAACATCTCGTGCAGGGAGGGACTGTGAAGGCATGTGACACGTGGGGTTCAGGTGTGTGACCACGCACACACGCATGTGCAAGGAGTGTGTATGCTGAGCCTTGTTTGAATGCATAGCTACTGTCTCCCTCCCTCCTCTTGCTCATCTCTCCCACTCTCCTGTCTTGTCCCTCACTATGGGACATCCCTCTGGTGGCAGAAAATAGGGCTTTGGCAGGACTCTTGGTCCCCTGCTAGTTCCATACCTGTCCTGTGCTGAGGCAGGAAGTCCCATGGGTGCTCATGGTCACAAGGAGTAATAATGAGCGAAGGTTTGCTGAATCTGCAGCTAGGATTTTCTGTAAAGAAAGTCCCAATATCCTGTCAGGCATGGTGGCGCACGCCTTTAATGCCAGCACTCAGGAGGCCCAGGTAGGAGGATGGCTGCGAGTTTGAGGCCAGCCTGAGTCTACAGAGTGAATTCAAGGTCAGCCTGGGCTGGAGGGAGAAATCCACCCCACCCCACTCCTACCCCCACCACAAATAAAGAGAAAGTCACAATAGTCTTTGGGCTGGTTGTGGAAGGACAGGACTTGTGACAATAGTTCAGAGACAAAGAGTAGTGCCAGGACGTCAGAAGCAGTGACTGGTCACACACACACACACACACACACACACACACACACACACACACACACAGCCCCCTGGGGCCTGAGCAACACCTTTCTTCTTCCCCAATTCCTGCCTCCAAGCCTTATACAAACTCTGCCCACTTTCCCTTCCATCAAACCTCAGGAATTCCTCTGCCAACCGGCAACCAGACTCTTAGTTTGCTTGTGATTGTGTGTTCACATGTGTGTGGGGGTCCTTGCACTCATACACGTGGAGGCCAGAGGTCTGCCTCAGTTGTCCTCCAGCTTATTTGCAGAGCCACCGAACCCCAAGCTCAGAATTGATAAAACTAGAGGCCAGATTGAGATCACAGGAACACACCACCATACCCAGCAGGGGGAGTTGGGAATTTGAACTCAGGTCCTCACACTTGTACAGAAAACAAACCACCACCGCAGCACAAATTTGGTGACTCTGGCAACAACATCTATGGTCTTTATTCTGGTTATTTGCCATTAAATTTATAAGCTCATGAAAGAAAAGACACCCTTGGAAGATTCCATCTCCCCACCTCTTTGTCTTTCTAAGTGTATTTTATTTTTAGCTGACTACACAGCTTCGTGGGGTGCCTTAACTCATGACTTTGATGAAAGTCGCTCCCCAAGTTGCTCACACACAGGTTCCTGCTTTGTGTGTCTGGGTTTATGTCTCAGAGATTTCACTTCTTTCTCGTGAGCCTGAGCTGCCGCAGCTCCTGGGAGGTTGACGTGCGTCTTCCCACAGACTTCCCCACAGACCCCACCGACGGCTGTGCTGGCATCTGTCTGTGGCTTCCTCATTTTTCAAAAAGGGAAATCGGCTCTTCTCTGAGTCACATTATGTTTTTGTGACCCTGAGTAACACCCTGAGTCATACAGCGCTAGAAGTCACTTAGGACATCACCGTGTCTGCGCCCTCTTCTCCAAAGACTAGGACAGACAGCAGCATTGGTTTTGGGAAGAACCTGCCAAGGTGCCCTTCAGACCAGGGGCCAAACTTGCACCTGCAGCTGTAAGAGAAGACAGGCTGATGTGAATTCGAGGCCTGTCTGGGCCACTTGGTGAGTCCCAGGCCAGCTTGGACCTCCAAACAACACGACCGCTCTGGTTGGTGATCTTCTTAGCCTCTTCCATCCCCTCCAGTTGCCTCCAAAGTCCAAGTTCTCACACTGGGCCCTTCCCACAGCTAGTCTCAGTATTTCGGGCATCAGATGTGTCTAGTCCCACTTGCCTATAAGGGATGCGATGCTTAATGTGCTGTGATCTATAGGTGTGATCCTGGGGAAGTGTCACATACGAGGATGCCAGGAGCAGGAATGTGCAGGGCAGATGCCCACCACTCCTCGGAGAATCAGTCCAGGTCATCTTGTCCAGGAAGCCCTGCACTGCAGGCTGGGGCAGGTCTCCATTCCCGCATCACCTCGAAGGCAGTGGCTGTCTGTCCAACCTCGTGACTGCTTGTCTCCAGCCTTTGCCCAGGGCCCCTCAGGCACAGGGCCCATGGTTCATGCTTTTGCATTTCAGCCCCGCCAGAGGCTTGAACACCAGGGCTGGCCATACGTGGTGTTAGGAGATGATGGCTGGAGGGATCAGTGACTCTAGACTGCATTCCTGCCAAGGGGGAACCCAGGACACTCCGAGCAGGAGCCCAATCAGCACACCTCTCACCTGCGTTGGCAGCAAGAAAGACTGGGCAATTACTAGAACTGGCCTCCTTGGGAACACAACCTGCGTCTGGTTTGAATATAAAATGATCCCCATAGACTCGTGTGTTTGAGCACTTTGTCCCCAATTGGTGGTGCTGTTTGCAAGGGTTATGGAACCTTTAGACAGTGGAGCCAGGCTGGAGGAAGAGTGTCACTGGAACAGGCTTTGAGCTGTCACAGTCAGTCCAGCCCCGCGGGCTTTGCTTTCATCATTTCCTCCCTGCTGGTGTGACATCATTTCCTCCCTGCTGATTTGACATCATTTCCTTCCTGCTGGTGTGACATCATTTCCTCCCTGCTGGTGTGACATCATTTCCTCCCTGCTGATGTGACATCATTTTCTCCCTGCTGATGTGACATCATTTCCTCCCTGCTGGTGTGACATCATTTCCTCCCTGCTGGTGTGACATCATTTCCTCCCTGCTGATGTGACATCATTTTCTCCCTGCTGATGTGACATCATTTCCTCCCTGCTGGTGTGACATCATTTTCTCCCTGCTGATTTGACATCATTTCCTCCCTGCTGGTGTGACATCATTTCCTCCCTGCTGGTGTGACATCATTTCCTCCCTGCTGATGTGACATCATTTTCTCCCTGCTGGCTATCTACTACTCCTGTCATGTTTTTCCCCTCAAAACTAAAAGCTGAAATAAACCTTCCTTCTATAAGCTGCTTCTAGTCAGACATTTTGTCCCAGCAATGAGGAAGTAGCTAATACACAGGGAAATCCATTTGAAACAAGACCACTCATTTGAGAAGATAAGACGGAGGAAACCCACGGGACATAAAGAAAGTCTCACGTCAACCCTCAGAGCAGCGTGCTGTGCCCCTGGCTGCATTTCTCTTGGCATCATTGTAGAGCTCCCTGTTCACAGAGGTGTCCATCCATGGGCCCTTGACTTAGTTTCCCCAATGGTAGCATCTTACAACACTACCAGCTCTCTCATCAATAATCTCCTTAGGCTCTATGTCTGGCTTCCTTACTTTCTTTACCTGCCCCTGGAAACCTCTCTTAAAGTAGACATTTAGGGCTTTGGAGGTGGCTTGTTGGACACTTGCTGCACAAGCACAAGGACCTGAGTTTGGTCCCTGGCACTCACATAAAAACTGGGCGTGGCATAATCCAAGTGCTGGGGGTACCTAAGGCCTACAGGTAGTTAGTCTAGACAAATGGACGGGCTCTGGGGTCAGTGAAAGACCATGCCGCAAAGCACGGTGCAGAGCTAGTGAAGAAGACCTCTGATCCTGACCTTGGCCTCCAAGCACACATACAAACACGTGCAAAAATAGATGCCTGGAATTTGTTTCAACACTGGACAGCCATGACTTTCAGGCCAGGGGAATGCTTAGGTGGGTTCTTCTCAGCTCCAGGCAGCCATGCCAGTGGTGAGGAGGAGGGCAGAGCTGTGGTGTCTGGTGAGGGTGATTCCGTGGCTAGAAAATGACAGGAACAGGGAACTCCAAAAATGGCGGTCTGTGTGTGGGACCTGGCAGGGTACAGTCCCTGGAAATCAGAACCACAGAGGAAAGCACCTTTGGAGGGCTTTGCAGGAACATTCAGTTTCAGGGCTCACCAAGGACGAAACCACATCGTGACTCCACTCTCATGTACATGAGGAAAAATTTCCTATAAACCTACCCTGAATTACCCAACTTCCCCCTTTTAAGTGAAGGTGAATGAACACAGCTAGAGCACAGGGCAGCTTCTGTCCTCCACTTGTGACTTCCGGCAGTTGGGAGGTTGACATCTCTCACCCACAGGAGCCATGGAACAGGAGAGCAGTGGGGAGAAGATGAGACGGTTTTGAGCCTGGGGCACCTGGTCTCCAGCCTCAGGCATTGGGCCTATGGCGACTGAACAGCCAGACACAAGGAGGGGACCAATACCGAAGCCCATCAGAGACCTTCCCTTGAAGGAAAGAAAGGATGTGTCAGAGAGAAAATGAACTCAGGACAAGGAAAGGAAGGTCTGGGTGTGGTGGCGCACACTTGGCAGGCAGAGGCAGGAGGATTGTTGTGAGTTCTAGACCAGTGTGAAGGCTAGAGAGCCTCAGCAGTCTCAAATTAATAAACAGCAGCAAAGTAAACAAAAAGAAAACTAATAACGGACTGTGCTCTTGAGGCCAGATCTCACATGAGCAGAAGCCCCGGCCAGCATTCTCAGGGCCACGGGCACCAGGTGCAGCAGCTGCTGGGTCACCTCACCTCTCAGGTGCTCCCAGCACCTGACTGCAGAAGCAAGCCGGACAGGGACTGCAAGCACTCAGGCTGACAGCTTGTGAGGAGCCACAGCGTTAGCCAAGAAGTGTGCATCTGTGTGCTCTTGAGCAAGTGCTGCAAGCCTGGCATCAGCCAAGGGCACCTGGCACGTGGACAGATGCCACTGTGTACAGGGAGCTCTACAATGATTCCCAGAGAAATGCAGCCAGGGGCACAGCACGCTGCTCTGAGGGTTGAGGTGAGCCTTTTATGTCCTTGTCCCGTGGGTTTCCTCTGTCTCATCTCCTCAAATGAGTGGCCTTGTTTCAAATGGATTTCCCTGTGTATTAGCTACTTTCTCAATGCTGGGACATACGTGTTGTGTTGGAGGCTATGTGTTTACATTCGTATGAGGAAGAGTGTATGTGCTTATAGGCATGCCTGTCTGTATCTGGGGTACATGCGTGCATCTCTGTGTGTGAGGATGTATAAATGTCTGTGTATTTCTATATCATGCCCGTGTCTGTGTATGTAAGGGAGCGCATGTGTCCACATGTGCATGTTTATGTGTGTGGGGGTGGATGTGGGTGGGTGCATATATATACGTGGTCCTAGTAGTGCAGGTCAACAGATGTTAGCAGATTTGGTGGACATAGAAGGAGGAGCCTCACCTCCTGCCTCCCTAGTAACACTAATCAGGGAAACATCATAACCCTTCATAGGACTGGAAGGGAAGAGGGTGGATGAATCTGAGACACGGTCCCCTCCCTTAAGAGTTAAGCCCGTCATCCAGGTGGGGCACGCCTTTAATCCCAGCACTGGGAAGGCAAAGGCAGGAGGATTGCTGTGAGTTTGAGGCCAGTCTGAGACTACATAGTAAATTTGAGGTTAGCCTGGGCTACACCGAGCCCCTACCTTGAGAAACCAAAAAGAAAGAGAGAGAGAGAGAGAGAGAGAGAGAGAGAGAGAGAGAGAGAGAGAAGGGAGGGAGGGAGAAAGGAAGGAAGGAAGGAGGGAAGGAAGGAAGGAAGGAAGAGAAGAAAGAATTAAACCAGTGGAGCCTGCCAGTTGCCCAGTCAAGAGACCATCCCTCACCCCCAGAAGCCCCTCCCTGGGTGTCGTTGCTTGCAGGTCTTTGCTGCTAAACCTGCCCACTTGTTTTCTGAGTTCTAACTCAAAAAAATACAAATTTTCCTTTTCCCACTTCTATGCCAGTCAAAACCCTAAGCATATTTGCCCCAACTCTCTGGGGCTTTTTCACTCTTTCCTCAATAAATCTTTGCTCTACTCACATCTATGTGCCCAATTTTTATGGTCAGGAGACAAAGAACTTGACGGTATGAAAATCTACTACACTCAGGGGCTGGGAGGGTGGGTGTGCAGAGCAGGGAGGGTGGGTGTGTAGAGCAGGGAGGGTGGGTGTGTAGAGGGGAGGATAGGTGTGCAGAGCGGGAGGGTGGGTTTGCAGAGCGGGGAGGGTGGGTGTGCAGAGCGGGGAGGGTGGGTGTGCAGACAGGGCAGAAAACAGAAAGGGAACTGTGAACATGGTCAAGGACAAGGACAGGGGCTGGAACTGGACATCGCGGTAGCATTTCCTCTGCAGACAATGTCAAGTTCCTCGGCTTACTTATTATGACATATGCAGGAACCCACAGAATGACACCCGTGGGGTGTGGCTGGCTGGGTTCTTTTTCTCCTGCAGAAGTGAGAGGGAGATAGAACCATTGGCCTCCCGCCTGTGCAGTCGGGTCCCCCACTCCTGCACCATGGCACCAGCCTCCAGACTGCCTCTCCTCTCCACTAAGATATGCTGAGCCTCTGGTTTGCTGCGGGGGGGCCTTCAGGGCTTAAAGAAAGAACTGGAAGCCTTTAAGTTTCTGACCTCATTTGTCTATCTGAGCAAGGATGTGTGTGTGTGTGTGTGTGTGTGTGTGTGTGTGTGTGTGTGTGTGTGTCCCTGTGCGAAAGGGAAGAAATCGAGACACATGATGGTCAAGGACCAGCAGCCATTCCTCACATTCATGGCACTGCAGATCCCATGGCACTATCGTCCCCAGCTGCAGGTCTGAGCAAGGTCTGGAACCAGCTGGGATCCAGAAGCAGCTGGGATCCAGAAGCAGCTGGGAGTCTCTAGCTCCAGGGAGGCCAGTGAATCAGTCAGTTCCTGCCATGATTGCTGTGCAAACACCCTGCTACAACTGTGACTTGCTTTATTGACTTTTTTTTTGTGTGTGTGTCTTCAACAACTATGTCTGACTCAAGAACCGAACCTGACTGTCATGGTTTGATCCAGGTGTCCCCCACAAACAATTGAATGTGTTCTGATAGATCGATCCTCAGCTGATGGCAGTTTGGGTTTTACAACCTCGATGAAGCTGTGTTGTTGGGGGTGGGCTTATGGGGTTATAAGCCAGCTTCCCCTTGCTAGTATTTGGCACACCTTCCTGCCGCTGTTTGCAGTGCTGTGGCAG